>LIEC01010519.1:0-28234 GCA_001925005.1 Drosera capensis | reverse complement strand
TTTTAGAAGTTCTATTTTTGGAGTTAGATTGCACTATACCCTAGGAGTTGGATGTCGGGAATATATTAAGCCAAACCCATAGTTTTGAACTGCCGAATACAGAGCCCTAATAATTGAGTTGCTAAAATGGTGCGTCTGCTCATGTTTTGCTATTTGCTTTTTTGTTATGTGGCTAGTCTCCATTTTTTCAGTGAATATGAAAGACTGCTGATTCTGTTTCTTACTGGCCATTGTGCGCTGCATATTGTTTGTTTATGCACTCTCTTTGGATGCTCGTTGTGAAAGTAGCAGCTGGTACCATGCCAATTATGATGGTTTTTTTAATAACTTCTGCAGCTCGTTAGCTTAGAGGATCTTTTCGATATTAGTATTTGGAGAAGCTACAGACTTCTGTACTCTTGACTTGTGTAGATTTTTAAGTGGCCATTTGTACTCCGAATAATTGTTACTTATTGCTTCATTTGCTGTCTTTCAGCTTGTGTGATGTCTTAACTTGCGACAGATCCTGGAACTGGTGAATTTACACGTTATATACATTGTCTTACATATGACTTGCTGTGAATATTAATTCAGTTTTCATTGTGATGATGCATATTCATTGCTTCATCTCGATCTTCTGAGCCTTGTTTTCTTCAAGACAAATGGGCTCGGCCAGGCAAGTGAAGGTATCAATCTATTGGTATTGCAGCATTGCAGCAAGACGACTTCCCTGTTTACATTGCCTATGCCATCGTAGCATGATGACTTCTTCTGAAGTATGGTATCTATGATAATGCTTCGCTTTACTTCATCCTTGGAACAAGACGAAGATCCTTTGCCTGGTATATGAGTATATTTCTTTCTGGCAAAATGGAAAGATTCTATGCTTTGATTTTTCTTGTGAGTTTTGTCTACATGATTCTTCTTTGTAGAAAATTACAAAACAGATTTCTTGGTGTGTTGGTTGGAATACATTCTGTGGCCACTTTGTCTTCGTTTATTACTCCGTTTGGGGCAAGCTGCCTAATTTGTGTTGACTTGACTTGCACTTCAAGGGATTTGGCAATGGTGGTTTAGTGTAGTTGTGATAACATCGTGAGCATGTTTATAGGTGGACGAAGAGCTATTGTTTGTTCGTGTATGTTGGGGACCTATGTTTTGTTACATTCTCGTCCAACGGCGTAAACTTTTGACGGAATGGTTTCAGCAGCACTACTTGTTACACATTTCGAGAGTCATTCTCGATATACAGTGTTTGGTACGTGAGTGAGAAAGACTTGTTAATTTTGAGTAATTCACATTGTTTTGGTGGCAATGTGAATACCCGAACTTATCTGTATGTGACGAATTAGTAATTCGTGTTGGATCGACGCTATTGCTTTGTCCTTGATATCGGAAACTTTGTTACGTTTTTTTGCATCCAGTGTCACCTGTTTCCACTCTTCTCGTCTATATTTTGCTGCAAGGATAAACTTCATGCTATGCGCTTTCCTGTTATGGTTCTTTTTTTCTACAAGGAGTCGCCATTGGTGTACAAGTGCAAGTACATTAAACCATATTGCAACCACTAGACTCCAAGTCTGTTGGATCACATGGCGGTGCTTAATTACTGGGCCCACACCCACGCCTTTGACTCTTCCTCCTCGATGATTATAGCCTAACGTTCGAGTAAGCAAATTGCATCCAAAACCAGCAAAACTCGGTTTGACTAGGATCATCCATCGTTCTGTTCATGTTGATAAAATCATGAGTGAGAGTAAAATCATGAGGAAGAGTATTTCGTTTTTAACACATTAATTAACGATGGATAATATTATATCATATCGTTAATGTTCATCCGATGCAAACTAGACAGTTGATGAAGTCCGAGGATAAGATACTGCGTACATGTAACCATGATAGCAGTATACATGGATTGGGTAAACTATGACTTCCCATTTGTAGGTCTATGGTGTAGTATCATGTCCATGTGCGGCATCTTCACTTTTCACTTTTTCTCATTCCTATTTTTAATTAGCACGGATGGTCTAGGAGACTGGGGCGTTTCTTCTTTTAATCAAGATCCTAAATCATACTGTACCAAAATGGGAATATGCAGTATAAGAATCAGATCAAGTCAAAACGTGTACAAGTAACCACAAAGTTGCCACATGCCACCAATTAAATTAAGATCCTAAATCATACTGTACCAAAATGGGAATGCAGTATAAGAATCAGATCAAGTCAAAACGTGTACAAGTAACCATAAAGTTGCCACATGCCACCAATTAAATTCCTTCTACTTATCCTCCTCTAATTTGTCATTACCTATTCCGAATTAGTTTATTTAAAACAATTATTTCAAATTAATTCAAAAGATATACTCCTTCTATTTTAAAAAAATTATATTATTTTGATCAGACACTTATGACATAGAAGATTTGACAGATGTTGTTGGATGATCAAACGTTATTTTTTGAAAAAATATTGTGAAATATGAATAATAATAAACGTTACGTACTATTAACGTGGATCAATAAAAAATTTAAATCATGTCGTTTAAATGAGTAACGAAACTTTATAACTTTCATATTGAATAATACATGAAAAAACGTTATAATAATTATGGAATATAAATAATACTAGCAAATAGTATAAACTTTACTGTAATTGTAATTGTATGGGAGATGTTGGGAGCATTCGCTAATACAATCTTTTTTATATATTCTCTGTCTCGTTATTTGGATCAAAATAGTTACCATTAAGAAACATGAAACCCATAAAACATCAAGAATTATTATCTTTGGTATTTTGAGGATGACTTCTAGTATTATCATCTCTATCCTATATTTATTATAATGTTTTTTTTTTATTATTCAACATGTAATTTGAGGAAACTTCATTATTTATCTAAACGAAACGATCTAAATTTTTTAATGACACATGTATTTATTATTATTAATATTTTATAATATATTTTTAAAAAATATTTAATTATTTCATAATATCGATCAAAATTTATATCATCTGTCGTTCAAAAATTATAATGTAAGAGTATTAGATCAAGTATCACGTGAATTCTATTACTCCAGTATTTATTCCAGTGGCTTGGCCAGATGACTCAGATCCATTGTTTGTTTGCCCTTTATTTTCGTCTCATCGATGTCTGTTATAAGATGAAAAATTAAATTCTTGATATCACCAATTCTAGCCCCAAAATCTCGCAACTTTCTCAGTGGTCTGCAGATCCCTAAAAGGGGAAGAAGAATCCAATTTTCCCATCATTTTGAGAGCATTTTCAGTGTCCAAGCAACAAGATAACAAACATTGTTTTCTGGGTTTTGCAAAACAAAACAACTTTTCTCTGTTCATTGTCTCTTCTCTGTTTGTTTTTGCGCTGAAAACTGAAAAGGGACAAAAATCTTTGTCTAGGCACTGTTCCATCTTTTGTATGAGAATTCCCGTTTGAAAATTCTTGGTGGGTTTTTATGAAAATGGTGTGATCAATCACAGGGTTTTTGAAAAGAGTGAATTTTCTGTGGAATAGAAAAAGATTTGCATTTGCCCACAAGAAGAATTTTCTAGGTTTTCTTAAAATTTGGTTTTTTTGAGGATTTGGGGAGGATTTGCACTTGCCCACATAAGAATTTTTCTGGGTTTTGTTCAAGAGATGAGAAATTTAGCAACTTGTTACAGTGAGCATGCTGTTAAGGTTTCAGATTCATATTGTTCTAACCCTTTGAATCTATCCTGTGTTGCACCCAAATCTATCCCATCAATCCAAAATGCAGTGAGTTTCACATACAAAACAAAGATCTCCCCTCAAAAGCATCTGTTCATCACAATCACTTGGTCTCCAAAGCTCATCTGTCAAGGATTTTGGGTCAAGATCAGTGACAAAATGCCATCTGCATTCATCAGAAACTGCCCAAGTTCTCTCCAATTGTCCAAGATGAGAGGCGCTAAGCTATTCGAGGCCTGTGATTCAGAGATTGAACTCCATTGGGATCTAACCAATGCCAAATTCGACTCCGGCCCAGTGCCAATCAGCGCGTTCTATATCGTAATCTTGATCGATTCGAATGTCGGGTTGATCCTTGGAGACATGGAAGATGAGCCTATAGTGAGGAAGGTTACTATTGGATTACCCATTGGAAAGTTTCTGTTAGTCTCTCAATGTGAGCATTTCACAGGGAACAAACAACAGTATCCCACCAAAGCAAGGTTCTGTGATTCGGGATTGGCTCATTGTATAATGGTTAGATGTGATGTGGAAGACGAGGGGTCGAAGAATCGGATCTTGTCCGTTCTTGTCGATAACAAGAGCGTGATCAAGATTAGGAGACTGCAATGGAATTTCAGAGGGAATGAGGTGGTTTGCATTGATGGGGTATTGGTGGATGTAATGTGGGATGTTCATGGTTGGTTCTTTGATCATGGGAATGCCTTTTTCATGTTGAGTACAAGGAGTGGTTCTGATAGCAGGTTGTGGTTGGAGGAGAACAAGAAGAACATGGCTGAGATGAATCATGATAGGGTTGAGTTCTCTTTGGTGATCTGTGCTAGCAGGAACACTAGCTAAGATTGATTGTTTGTTTGTGATCTTTTTTAAGTTTTCTTTCAATTGTACATTCTTTCTCATTGATCTATGATATGCGGCGGATGATTCGAGCCTAACTTGGGTTCGAATTAGCGTCCACATTGTGCGTTATCATACTTGTCTTGCATAGTCCGTTGTATTGTGTTATGTTATTGTCTCTCAAGTTCTCAATTCTAACTTCAACTATGTACAAAGTCGTGCTTTTATGGTCGTGCCCTGTTGGCCGGAATATCTCGAGAATCCTTGAATTGAAACTTCCACTCTTATGCAGAAAAATGGTCGAGGATTCTAAGCATTGTGTTTGTATGCTCGCAGCTAAGCTTGGATATATATTCGTTTTTGTGTGACAAGTTACTGTGTTCAGTTGCCCTTCTTTTATGTGTTCCTGTTTTGGTTGCTTGGAGGTAAGACATTGCTTGCTGCAGCTAGCCATTGATTGAATTGTAGACAGTGTAAAAAGCACAGAGGAATAATTCTGAGATTGTCAGAGCAGGTGGTGGTAGTAACCTTGTTGATCTTGATATGTCATATGTTACGTATCTTGCTTGTATAGTGGGCAATACAATACAGTGCCTGAGTTGGGGACCATCCTTATCTTTCTTTCCCAGATTTCTAGGGTGGGTGAGATAACTCGTGGCCGACGACAATCTTTCATATGGACATCGGATAAACCTCGGCTAGACAAGAAGCAGCCGTCGGATCATCCAACAGGATGGACTCAACATTGAAAATCTTTGTGGATCGTTTGAACATCGATCGCCAAGAGTTATGAGATAGACAAGAGAGATGAATGAAAAATGAAATACATTCGAGATGCTTGCGTCACACATATTGTTTTTGAGAATGACGAGATATATATAATTTTATTTTTATGATAATATATAAAGATATCTAATATTCCCTCAATCCCATTATAAATTACAGCATTCATTTTTTTTAAAGGATTTCAGTACTCACTTAATACATACAAATTTAGATTTATTCTTTTTCTAACAATTCTCAATTACATAATTTAAAACGTTGAAAATAATTTAAAACATATCGAATTATTAAGACTCTACAATCGGGAGGGGAGGGAGGGAGGGAGTAGTATTTGAAAAACTTGGACAATCTACTAATGGGCCTTCGTAATTCGAGTAAAATTCAGAGATTGGGCCCTTATTGACCCAAGAGTAGAGACACGTTTCGTGGGCCACATTTACTCCGGTCCAATTCTGCAGGATCCTTAGACCCAATCATACCCACAGTTTTCCAATTCGTGGGCAACAAGCCAGAATCCATTTTCTCAAAAAGTTAGAAACTCAAAACAAATCTTCTCAATTTTCATTTATTTACAGATTGCCCCCCGCCCCATTTTCCGTTATCCAAAAAGCCCCCGTCTCTCACCTTTATTTGTCCCACTTACTCCCTCTCCAATCGCATCGCTGCCCTCTCACTCTCTTTCTACTCTTCGTCGTCGTCGTCGTCGTCTTTGATTATTATCATCACCATGACTGCTTTCGTGGGCAAATACGCTGGTAAAAAAAATCTCTCTCTTTCATGTTCAAATCAGATCTGATATAATGAAATCGTTTGTTGAGTTTCTGCGTTGTTTTGTTCTGTTTTGAATTGTTGTTGTGGTTTCGATTTTTTGTTGTAAATGGGTAGAATTGATGTGTGAGATAGTTGGATCTGTGGATACATTCATGTGGGTTGGTGGTGGATGATTGATGATGGGTTTCGATCTGATTGGTGATGGATGATTGGATCTCATCAAAGTTGAGATTTTTTTTCTGTGTGTTTAGGGTTTCAGGGAGAGTCGAGATCGGATCTTGTTTTCCAACTAGGGTTGAATTGATTGCTATTTTTCTTGTGCCTGATTTGTTGGAAATGTGAGATTTTGACATTTTCAGGGCAAATTTCGGATCAAATGTTTAATCTATGGGTCATTGGGATTGATAATTGGATACTGGCGTTTGTATATAAATGAGAAATATTGAATTGATTTGGGCATATGATGGGGGCGATTTTCCCCCCTGAATCGAAGTTTTATGCATTGTGCTAATTGACTATCCTATTGGTCAATGTTTAAAAACGGGTTGTCCTCTTATTGTTTCTTTCATCAATCCCTATGGTTTTTCAATATATATTTTTTTTTTGATAGGATTTGAGTGGCGTTTTGTCGTTGTACAGAGAAAAATTGAGTTTTTATTTTCATCTGTATTGTAAAGTTGTGTACTTTTCATGAAAGCATGTTAATTTGATGAGCTGTTATTTATGAGTTATTCCTAGATCTTGCATTGGTCTCTTGAAGGAATTGAGCGAGACTAAGGTTTTTCTCAACGACATGCAATTTTTTCCGAACATGTTAGTGTTGAATAATTCGTGCAAAAGGGGCATGGGGTGATGATTTGTCAGTTGTAGCAATCGTATATGGCGTTTTAGATGACGAATACATTCCGAAACTGCCTAAAATTTTAGTTTGTTGGCCAATGCCCCTCAATTCTAGTATTATGATTCCATACGTTCCCCTTGTAATGTAACACATACATGTCAACTGCAGATGAGCTTATTGCCAATGCTGCCTACATTGGCACTCCCGGGAAGGGTATTCTCGCAGCTGATGAGTCGACCGGAACCATTGGCAAGCGTCTTTCCAGCATCAATGTTGAGAACAATGAGAACAACCGAAGGGCCCTCCGAGAGCTCCTCTTTACGACACCTGGTGCTCTTCAGTACCTCAGCGGTGTGATTCTCTTCGAGGAAACCTTGTACCAGAAGACTGCTGCAGGTAATGTTTCCCATGTTTCTCTCTTTTGCTAGTGGGTTCTAGTTTCTTTTATGGATCCAGCAATCTTGCTGTGATGAATTTGCTGGGAGTCAATATCATGCTTGTAAAACACAAGTGAGTGTTCAAAGTGAGCTTCGCGACATTTTAATCTTAATGAATGAATTTTTTGTCATAACCACTGGAAAATATCGATTTCTATGGAGTGTTGATATCCAAGTTAAATTTTGTGAAATCTAGTGGGAGTTAACGGTAAGTGGAGTCAAGTGGAGTTATCTCAATAGTAAGCCGCTCCCTCCCTAAACTTGAGGTCAAGGGTTTGACACATTATGACAGCAAAAACCGCCTCTTTATTTGTAAAAATAAGGATAAATTTGTGTATATCACTCTTGTGTAGAGGTGTCTACACTTGGCGGGACTATACGGGGTTTATGTTTCTTTCTTTCTAGTGGGAGTCAACGTCATGCTTGAAATGGTGTAATAGTGATTGTTTAGAGTGAATTTCTTGTCATCTAATGAATTTGGTGAATTTTCGTGTGTTAAACCATTGTGAAAAAATCAAGTTTTTTTTTTGAAGTGCAGTAATCGAGTGTTTAAACTGAAATTCGTGACATATTGAGCTCCTACTGAGATCACTGAAATTTTGTGTGCCAACAATGAAGTGTTTCTGAAACTTGTGATATTCAAGTTGAACATTATGAAATCTTTTGTACGTTAATTTCATGCTTTAATGAATTTAAAGTAATTGCTTAAAGTGAGTTTTGAGACATTGTCGTGCTAATCATTGGAAAAAATTGATTTTTTCTGAAATTTTTAATATCCAAACTAAATTTTGTGGAGTCTAGTAGGAGCCAATGTCATGCCTAAATGGGTGTAAAATTGAGCCTTCAAAAAGAAGTTTTATGACATTTGAGCTCCTTATGAATTTGATAAATTTTTGTGCCCTAACCATTGGTAAAAAATCTAGTGAAAAAAATGCATTTAACCCTCTTGAATTTTATAGCTTTTGCACGATGTTCCTCTCAACTTTGAAAATAGACACACCTCCCCTTACGAGGGAGGTGTTATGGAAAAAAAAATATTTTTTGTCATGGGATCATGTGTCAAAAATCAAAGCTTTAGGGAGTTAAGTGTCTATTTCCAAAGTAGAGGGGGCAAAGTGCAAAATATCGGGGGGTTAAATGCTATTTTTTCAAATCTTTTTTTTCTAAAATTTGTGATATCCACTCTATAGTTTGTGGAATCTTCTCTAAATTTTGTGGAATCTTGTTTGGAGTCAATGTCATGCTTAAATGAGTGTAGAAGTGAGTGATTAAAATGAATTTTGCAACCTTGTGAGTTTTGGATGGAGTGGGTGATTTTTCGTGTACTTACCATTGTAAAACAAATGACTTTTTCTAAAATTTATGGTATCGAGGCTAATGTCATGCATAGATGAGTGTAAATGACAGACTCCTAGATTCCCAAAAATTTAACTTGGATTTAAGGAATTCTAGAAAAATCGATTTTCGAGTGGTTGAGACAAGAAAATTCATCAATTTCGTTAAGAGCTCAAAATGTTATGAAAATCCCTTTGAACGATCTCTTCTATTCTTCTATAAGTATGATATTGATTCACTTCTAAGACGACTCACTTCTAAGACTGCTGCAGGTAATGTGTCCCATGCTCCATCCCCGTCAGTGAGTATACCTAGATTTTCCTTCCACCTTTCGTCCATTGCCAATATGGCATTTTATCTCTTGTTTGTCACAGTTTAGTCCTCTTTTTTATCGGCGTTTGATTGAAGCATTTATACAGGGAAGCCTCTTGTTGAAGTCTTGAAGGAAGCTGGTGTTCTTCCGGGAATCAAGGTCGACAAGGGTACTGTTGAGTTGGCTGGTACCAATGGAGAGACCACCACTCAGGGTCTCGATGGCCTTGGCAAGCGCTGCCAGGATTACTATGCTGCTGGTGCAAGGTTTGCCAAATGGCGTGCTGTTCTCAAGATCGGCCCCACCGAGCCTTCTCAGCTTGCCATCAATGAGAATGCCAATGGATTGGCACGTTATGCTATTATCTGCCAGGAGAATGGCCTTGTTCCAATTGTTGAACCGGAGATCTTGGTTGACGGACCTCATGATATCAACAAGTGTGCTGAGGTGTCCGAACGTGTTCTGGCAGCTTGCTACAAGGCACTCAATGACCACCACGTCCTCCTCGAGGGTACCCTGTTGAAGCCCAACATGGTAACCCCTGGATCCGAGAGCAAGAAGGTAGCACCCGAGGTGATAGCTGAGTACACAGTCCGCACCTTGCAGCGCACTGTCCCTGCCGCTGTTCCAGCAATAGTGTTCTTGTCCGGTGGACAGAGTGAGGAGGAGGCGACTCTGAACCTCAATGCTATGAACAAGCTCAAGACGAAGAAGCCGTGGTCTCTCTCGTTCTCCTTTGGCCGTGCCCTCCAGCAGAGTACCCTCAAGGCATGGTCCGGAAAGGAGGAAAATGTAGCCAAGGCTCAAGCTGTGTTCCTTGCTAGAGCCAAGGCCAACTCCGAGGCCACCCTTGGCAAGTATGAAGGTGGTGCTGCTGCGGAAGGTGCCACCGAGAGCCTTCACGTGAAGGATTACAAGTACTAACAGATTTTGACGCGTTCTATTTCCTGGCGTGGTTTCTTGTTAGTTTCAGATTTGGAATAAAATGTTCTAGGCTTAGAATAATATGTGCGATGTTTTGAGGAGTTTTTCGAAGTGCATCTAAGTCGAGACCCTTTATGTTTACTCTGAAATTGTTGTGACTGCTTGATTTTATGTTCCTCTTGCTTTCTGTGTTTCTATGCACCTCGGGCGAGTGGGAGTTTGAGTCTTGCTCGCAAAGCCTTCATTAGGGTTCCGTGAAATGGCTTTCCGTTGGCGTTTTGGTGGTCTCCGTATCAGATGGGATTTGTTTTTGATGGATGTTGTGTTCTATTGGCGTTGTGTTTTCTCATTGTCGTCTGTTTTATGATTGCGCAGCCAGCAGGCAACAAACTTTAGAGTAAAACTGTATTGTCCATGGTTCTCTTTAAGCTTTTTGCTTGGATCGATCCATGGTTCTCTTTATTCATGATACTATAGGGTAGTCTAAAACCCTTCTCTTTATTCAGGGTTCTCGTTTTTACATTTGTATATATCCTCCTGTCTTTACAAATGCGTCATCTCTCACACAAAACAAAAGAATGAAACAAGGGTTCCCTGATGCCGATTTGAAGGAAAGAAAATTGCAGTTGGATCCCGTGGCTGATAATCCATAGTGAAGAGCTCGTCGCCCAGCAGTTCCTCTGATATCTTTAACGAGTTTTGTACACAGTTTGTATTGGCTTCGCATCATTCAAGTCCTCCTCTAAGTTAAGAGTCTTTATCTTCATCTTCTCGAGCTTCGACACCAAAGCTTCCTCTCCCGGACCAAGTCCTCTTTGTACAATGTCGGCAACGTCATCTGTCGAATGATGCCCTCGGGCTCTACCAAGCACGTTGTCCAACCACTCCATCCCTCCTTCTCCTTTCGTGCTCCTTCTAGGTTCATCATCTTCGCTTGACGTATCTGCTGGCACCATTGGCTCGAGCTTCCGAAGGAGCTTTCTAAGAATCCTTCTGCCTTCATGATCAAGTTTCTCAAGTATCTCCGTCCGGATACCATGTCCCTTCTTAGGAGACTCGTTATCGTGTTCTTCTTCGCTTGAGCTCATGTTGTCGATGCTGATCGGCCTAACCCGCCGAGAAAGATAGTAATCGTCGTTTGGAGCGAACTCTTGGTGAAGAAATGAGCTTTGCGGGCTATAGATCCTTCTGTGTTCATGCTCCATGGCTATTGTTTGATGAGAAATCTTGTGACGATGATTTTTGGTTGTTGATTGGCATTGGTGCATTGAACATATATATAGGAACACATGATTGAAAATTCGAAGGATGATTATGAAAATTCTTTGGACTCTTTCAATGACAAACGAGGTGACTTGACCATTGTCCAAGACTGAATACAACGTTGATCATGACCAAGTCAGATACCGGCGGCTTTCCATCCATGCAAGTTAAATGAAACGTTAAACGTCATATTTGAGTTGGCAAGTTTTACAAGAAAACGCTTTTGGCATCAAAAGAGTATTCCAATAGAATATAGATTACAGCTTCTATGACAGTTACATAAGGTCCGATGTTTATCATCGATTTGACGAAAGCTGTTCAGATTAGCTTGAAGAACACAACGATAATTGAACCGAATCAACGTTGATTTCTTAAATTACTGTGCAAATTCTTCTATTGATACAGGTTTCACATATTGATCCGTAAGATTGAGGATATGTTCAGCGTGTCTCGAGAACAGTTCATGCCAGCCCGGAGAGGATCACACTACGGGAAACTTCAACAGATTCAATCCAAGCCATAAGCAGCGACTACAATGAGCAACTCTGAATTCTTCTTTCTCACCGTTGCACAAGCTGCATTCACGAGTGCGAGTCTACTTACAGGTCGTCACCAAAAGGGAAAGGAACAATTACAGATCACCGTTTAAATGAATTGAATACAGCGAGCCTTGGCACGCTATGATTTCTTGTAGAAAGGAAACATGGCATACAGAGTCTGTAGGACACTGAGTGCCAGCAAGACAAGAGCAGCCAATGCAGATATGAAGGACCAAGGGGAGTTGAAATAGGTATACTTGAAGCTCGCCAACTGAACATGCCAAGTATCCTGATAATAGTTGTTAACATCGACGAACAAGTTCGCAAGGTAGCACCTATTGATGTCGAACGGCATGTCCTTCCCGAGATTGTTGATGAACTGAGCGATCTCTGCATCCGTGCCAAAGTAGTTCTCGATGATGTTCTTGTCAGCCAGGTACTCGAGGTCCGTGCCTGAGTTGATGAGGCAGTCGAGCATTGTGACATAAGTTGTGTAGTAGGTGGAGCTGTTCTTGTGGCAAAGCTCGTAGGCCACACAGTTCGCCAGGAAAGTGCTCATGAAATCGTCAATGGTCACAGTGGGCATCTCGAGAACACCACGGCGGAACTTGATAGCCAGCCACGAGGAGGATTTCTCCTGTTTGAGTTTTATCCCGGCCTTACGAAGCTTGGAAACATTGTGGATTTTACGTGAGGAGACGTTTGGGTCTAGTCCTGGCTGACGTGAATAATGCTCCAGGGGTATGAAGGTATTCCTGAGTAAGTCTAGCAAGTGCACTCCCTATAAAACAAGGGAAACTATAGCTCATGACGAACAATGCATATACACAAATCTCATTGTGACTTCAAACACACTCTCGTCCTTGATGTTACTACACTCACTTATGTGTACTTAAGAACACGGTCCCTTCTCTTGACTTTCCATTTAACAATATGTAACAATAACCCAGATAGGATCGTCGGACAAGATTTGGATAGGACAAGATATACCCATATTTATTTGACTGTTTTCACTGAACTATACGATCAATAAGTTGAGGACTAGACATACATAGTTCAGAACTCTTCCAATCTAATTATTCAAACATCCAAAATCAACAGTCAAGCAACTGTTTCCCGACCATCTAACCGTCATCCTTAGTATTTACCTGGAGATCAGGCTTCTGTTCCCCGACACCCTCGAGCCCCTCGAAAGCATTGGCAAAGAAATCAAGACACAGTCTCGTCAACCTCACCCCGCTCCGCTTCTCCTCATCCGACGAAGTCACCGAAAACAACCTCTCAAGAACAAAGAACGGCACCTGATTCTCCAACCTCAGAAAATCCCTCAACAGAAACCAGAAGATCCACCGCATCGACACGATCGGATCATCCGGTTCCCATCCGGCCATCTTCACAGTCTTCCTAAACAACTCGATAACAAAACACCCGTCAACAACCATCATTTCCACAAACTCGTCCCTCCGGATCTCATCAAACCTCACCGAATAACACTCCCTTGCCGTCGACTCTAGGTCCAGGATCGAGCGTAGTATAATCAGGGGTTCGAGGTGATCAAGACGCCGGAGCAGCTGGGAGAGGTAAAGGTACTTGTGTTCCTGAATCATGGCGAGGTGGGGGCGGCCGTGGTGGATTGGGCCGATGGAGACGATGGAAGGGTTGTAGAGGTTTGGGCCGTTGACAGCGATGAAGGAGTCCGGGATCTTGAAGATCGAGCAACTGGGCCGGCCCGCGGAGGTGGAAAGGAGGCGCGGTGGGGTGGTGAGTTTGGTGTGGAGAGATGAGAGGAGGGATTGGGAGATGTCGGGTGGTGGTGGTGGGGACGGTGGTGGGTAGGGGGAAGGGCACTGGTGGTGGTTTTGGTCCATGGCGGCGGCGTCGATGGTGGTGGTCGTGGTGGTGGAGTGGAGGGGTTGGCTTTGGGGGATTGATGATTGATGCTTTTTGCAATAGAAAGTGTGCGTTTGATACTTGGCTTCGCAGGGGATTATTCATACTTGTAAAAGAGTAGTGCGTTTGATACTTGGCTTCGCGGGGGATTATTCATACTTGTAAAAGAGTAGTGTTTCAATTTTTGACGGGCCACGCCTTGGTCTCAAGCATGGAAGCCCGGCCCATAGGAAAAGGGTCATTAGGTCCTTTTCTCTATTTTTTGTTTTCTTGAAACATCAAATACCTGATTTTCAAAAAACGTCTCGGTTTTAAAAAACCATAATGGTTCTATTAGTATGAAAATTTGCATAACATGTATATCTCACTCATCCAAAAACGTTAACGATCACTAATCGTTTACGATTTTTCATTTTCAAAAATAATTTTTTTTATCTTTTTTGAAGTGATAAACTTACAAGTTTTTTTTTTTTTGGATCATCCCACCCCACATGGTAAACGACTCAGTCTAACTCCTCCAATGTAGGGAGAGGTCAGGGGATCAAAACCCGCTAAGTGTCGAGGTACTTTGTGGTGGTGAGTCCGTCAGCGAAAACTGGTTTAAAGGGTCATCGGGTTTACGGGCTATTCGATTGACCAAGGGAAATCCTTCGGGATTTTCTTTTTGAAAAAAACTTACAAGTTTTAGGGGGTGCAAAACTTCGAGTCGAGTTGGACCGAAGGATACAATCGCATTGTCTAAGAAAAACTTCAAGTTGAATTGGACCGGAGGATACAATCGCATTGCCTCGTACATCGCGGTTTTCAAGTAATGCATCTTTCTCAACTTCATCAATCCCGCTGGGCCATGACCTGATCCGCCTCCTCGAGGATCTTTGAGGCTACGGCCGGGTGGATCCCAATGAGGTGGAAGAATTTGGTTAGGGCGGAAGCCACGATGTCCCTACAGGCCAGTAAGAAGCTAACGACAATGTCCCTTAGGTAACGTTCATCGTGCACTTTGAGCATGAAGCGTGACAGTAGGCCATTTTGATTGTTAAACCCGAGCTTACGTCGTTTCCTGATCAATTCATTTGCTAAAGTATCGACAACCCGAATGGCTTGACGGAGCTGCTTCTCGACCAAATGTTTAATGCCCATTTGATCTTCCATATCAAAGGCGATACATTCATAGCGTGTTCGGCTGATAACTTGGCGGCTAGGTCGAATGAGTTGGCAAATTTCGATATGGGCAAGGATAGTTCTAAGCATTCGGGGACTAACCCGAACGAGAACAGACATGAATCGTCAGAAAACATCCTGCATATACAAAAATGACCAAAAACTAAATAAGTGCGTGACCATAAGTCTCTATCCAGTAATTATCTGCATATCGAAATCGATTTATCGTTTTTCAGTATGGTAATTCATAGGGAACAAATAGAGTCTGATGCTAGGCTAAAGGATTTCTTTGCTTTTAAACTATTGTCATGAGTTTCATGTCCATTTGAACATGCGCTGATAAATCTGTATAGTCCTTTTTATCGGGTTTCATTTCCCTTGTCATGCCAAGCTGGATTCATTTCTTCTATTGTTGTTTTATCTTAAACATTCTCTTTTACACCTCTTTAAGAATGAGATTGCTACCGTGAACAATAAACAAAATCAGATAGTAATCAAAGGTTTTTTTTTCCTTTTTTCAAAAAAAAAAAAAAAAAAAAAAAAAAACAGAGATAAATGAAGCAACAATTATATGGCCAATTAACAATGCACTAGTTCTACTGAAACCAGTAGCCTTGAGCATTAGGCATCGTTGCATCTCGTGTGTTGCAACGGAACCCCCAAACCGATACAGTGGAGCCAGAGCCGTACACAGAGTCGGGATATACGTACTCAAACAGGTACAGTTCATACTGAGTCGGGTTTTATTTGAACTCAAACTTGGGTTCAAAAATGGGGTCGAGTTTAGAATGGTTAGATGTTTGGGGTCTTGCTAACAGTTCATCGAATCGAACTCGGGTCCACTCGATCAATAGGATTTGTAAAGGTGAATAGGGTTTGACTTAATGATATTCATATTCTTTCAAAGAAATCAAATAAAAAAATTAAACAAAAATAATAAATATTCAAATATATATAATATAAATAACTATGATAATAAATATGAGTAAAATTAATGACATTGAACATTGTATTTACTAAAAAATCACTAGAAATTATATATGGTAGTGATTTTTCGAACTTGTTCAGTCCCATAATAAAACTTACAGAACGATTCTATTAGCATAAAAATTTATAAAACCTGTACATCTCACTCATCAAAAACCGTGAACGATTTTAGAAAACCGATAACCTTTGTCACTAACCGTTCACGGCTTTCATTTTCAAAATGAAATATTTTTATCTTTTGAAGTATTTAACTTATAAGTCTTAAAAAGGTCACACCCACATGTTAAGCGGCTCAACCATCTCCTTCAATATGAGGAGAAGTCAGGGAATCAAAACCTGTCGAGTGTCAAGTTATTTTGTGGTGGTGAGCCTTGTCGACACCCGGACCGTTACATGACAACACTAGGACGAATTAAGGACATACGAGGCCCGGACTGTGTGGAGTTTAGGCCCGAGAGGTGGCTTGGTAGCCCAAACAGTGTGTTTTAACAAGAATACCCCTTCAGGTGTCGAGTTTGCCAAGGTGGGGTTAAGGTTTGTGTAGGGAAAGAGATGTCACTCATGGTCGTTGAAAGCGTAATTCTCTCCACCCTTCGTGAATATTAGGTCGAGCTAGCGAAACCTGCTCAGGTCGGCCCAAACTTATTCCCGGGCCTTATCGCTAATTTTTGAGGTGGTTTACTGGTACTAATACATATAAGGAGTGACACTGATAGTACCCCCACCTCAAATGGTAAATTGCTCAGTTTCAATGTGCTGAGAAGTTATGAGATCGAAATTCGTTGAGTGTCGAGTTATTTTGTGGTGGTGACTCTTGTCGAAATTCGAGCCGTTACATGACAACACTATGGCGAATGAAGGGCATATGGGGCCCGGACTGTATGGAGTTTAGGACCGAGAGGTGGCTTGGTGGCCCAAACAGTGTGCTTTTATAAGAATACCTCTTCAGGTGTCGAGTTTACTAAGGCAGGATCAAGGTTTGTGTAGGAAAAGAAATGTCACTCATGATCGTTAAAAGCGTTATTCTCTCCACGCTACTTGACTATCAGGTCGAGCTAGCGGAACCTGTTCGGTTACTAGTACATATAAGGAGTTTCAAGGTGGTTTATGGTACTAGTACATATAAGGAGTGACACTGATGAGGACTAATTGTCTATGTTAAGTAAAACAACAAAGATTCAGGTTTTTTTTCCTTGTTTCGTCACATGTGTATTACTGTATGAATAAAGTATTGCAACAGCAGTGAAGGGGGGAAAAAAAAGCGAACAAGAATCTATTACTAGTAGTCAGTGGTCAATCCATGATTCCATGTACAAAAAATTGTACACAAGCTATCACATGGAAAACGGCAAAGCCGATTATTGAAGGACATTCCATAGTCATCAAAATTTGGTGATGAAGCTGCATCATTGTCTGTTGGGATCAAAATTCAATTATTTCATTTCTTTTAAATTAATTAAAATGTTTTTTATTAGTTTTAAAATAAATAAAATATTTTTATTTTTGATAATTCTTTATCATAAAAAATAACAAATCAATCTCATCTATTATAATATGTTTATATTTTTATATAAATTTTAGCATCGAATTAAAATGATCCGATTAATTTATGTTGGAGGAAGAAATCAATGACTTCATCAATGACCACATGCTGGGAACTTCCTTCAGATCGCGATTGGTATGACAACCATATTTCTAACCTCTATAAATTTACGATTCTGATAAGCTCAATTCTCTACCCATTACCCAACATATATACCTGATACCACAAGATCTCTACAGATCCCCGAGTTGGGGACTTGTGCACCCTCGACATGATTTTCCCTCCTATCTACCCCCAACACCACGGATTGCTCCATGCACTCTCTTGTTTCACTCATCCTATCATGCACCTTAATTTTGTTTTCTTGTACTCTTAACGAATTGTATCGTGGTAATTGCAGGTGGTGATTGGGACGTTTGAATCCAGGAACGAGATCGAACTACCAATAATCATGTCGCCTTAATGTAACCACGTATATAGGTTACCAATAATCATGTCGACTGCGACACTGATTTTGTAAGTGGCTTGAGCAGATGAGGGAAGTATTCAGCCCTGTGAAATACTAGCATGTCAAGCGAATCATCGTAAGAACAACATTTACGTTGAAATTAACTTGGTGCAAGTATTGAAGTGATGACTTCACTTCAAATGCTACACTGTACATACAATAATGTCTGTCACTTGCGAGATCGATTGCAATCTAATTCCTATTCAACTTGAAAGTTTCGAGGCTTCGAATAACGAATTTTGTCAAAATCTGCACAATATGAATTAACTTTGTCTTTGCAAGTTTCTTCATCAAAATACAAAACACACCTAGTCAAAGACCAATGCTCCTCGTGGAGTTGTGAAGCAAATCGAGTGGTCGAGGATTTGGGCTATTATGTACTGGTAATGCCGAAATTTGTAGTCGACTGCGTGATTTTGGCGACAAATGTTGACGGCATCGTTGATGGTGGTGTGGTTTGGGTAATTCATGAAAACGAAGGGAATATATGAGAAGAGCTGTGAATTGTGATTGTATGATTTTTTTTTTCTTTTTTCTGATAGAATTCCTCTTATTCGGCCAGAAACTAATGTTGTTGTTTGGGTGCATACAATTGATTGAGATACAATGTGAGCGTGAGTAAGAGGGGGAGAAGAAGGTGAAAATCGGTTACGGTTTGGACAAAGACAAGGAACAGGGGTAAAGTTGAATTTTGAATATTTTTAATACTCGTATTCTTTTTTTTTATATAATACTTGTATTCTTAGGTGAAGGAAAAAATGTATTTTCCCTCTTTGTATTCTTAGACTCAAACGAGTGTTAATCAATGAATATGATAGGATTTGGAGCTCTCGAGGCAATTGGAATAAAGGTGTTCAGATTCCTGCAGTGACCATTGTTCACCTCTGCTCTAATACCTTATCGAGGAGTCGTTTCTACCACCATACACGTCGAACTGTGACACTTCCCATGGACGATGACAACATTTGGACTCACGTTGATCTCATTGAATCACGACGAGTAGGGCCCCGAGCGACTTCATCATATGCGCACTCATCATCGTCATCTTCAGTACGTCTGCACGAAGATATTGAATTAGTTACAGAGCTCCTCTTAGCTCTTGCATCAGGAAATACCACTTCTTATCATAACAGATTGTACTAAGAGATCCTTTCTGTCTCAATTCAAGAAACAAAAAGAGATAGACAGAGGAGGATATCACTGTGTCCATTTTGAATCAACCAAATTAAGGAAAAGGATTTATTCATATAAGAACATCCTCCTGGAAAACAGCGTAATTTAGATGAGATCTTCCACTATTTCTTCAACCAATTTACAGAAGATTTCGGCCTCGATCTCGACAACCGCCTGCTCAGAGGGCTTCCTCCAGTCACTGGATTCTCCTCCGAGCTCCGTCCTAATCATCATCTCGGTTGTGCTAGGGTCAACATTTTGCCATGTTTCAAGCCTCTTGCACACCCTTTTGACCACTGTGTCAATCATGCCGGAATCTGAATGCTTCAGTCTTCTTTGATCTTCCTCTACTTCGTTGATAAGATGAGAGACCAACCTCTTCATGCCTGGTTTTTGTAGGCCGTGAAAGTCCAACTGGCGAAAATTATCTTCGAGAAGAGTTTCCTCTGGCCTAATGGATTTGCCTCTATTACATTCACGTTCTTGAGCTTGCGTTCTTTTCTCAAGCTCGAAGGGATTCAACTCTGCTAGCATTTGAAATTGATGATGCTTGTTAAGAAATTTCTTCTTTGATCTTGAATAATTATTTCTCAAGTTAATACAAAAAAAAATGAAAAATAAAAAAGTAGCACATATGATTTCATGGCCTTGTTTTCATGTGGGTATAGGAACATCAAGTTGTGACGGTCACAAGAACAGATTCACCAAGAAATACCATCGAGTGTTTTTCATTTACGTGCGTGCATAAAGTTCCGCTCCAAGAGTGAGATACGCCGCAACCAATATTGGTCTTACAAAGGTACTTTTAAACCATCTATCAACCAATAATTTTTTGTGATTATAACGAACCTTATCAGTTGAATTAACCCTCACTCACTATGAGTCCAAGACCTGGATGATCGACGACAAAAAATCTTATCGATTGAACTAATCCTTATTCGTAATTATACGGTACATCACTATGTCTGACAAAAAAGGACAGAAAGCATAACAAACATAAAAAGGACCCAGAAGGACCACCCAAAAAACCAAAAAAAAAAAAAAAAACCCCTGCAAGAAAAGAAGCAGGGGTTGTTTTTGCTTCTGAAACAGTCTAATTATTGTTCCACCAGAATTTAAAGTTGTTACCTACTTTGTACAAACGCATAGCTGCATTGATGATCATAATCATAGCCATTCTCCTCCGCATGATCTCGATCGTCCTCACGCTCATCTTCATCCTCGTGTGGTGGGTCCAAGACGGACACAGGACTATTCTGCTCCTTCTCTTCCTCTTCTTCTACCTCTGTTTGAAATTTTACCGTGTTTTCTAGCACACAAGATTGAGTCCTCTACAAACGAAACGAGTGAATGTGAGTCCAAAGACTCATCATCATGAATACCAGTCCTTTGTTCAAGAGGAGAGTAGTCAGATATATAATGAGGCTTAATATAAGAAACATGATTCTACACATTTGATTTGAAAATATGATAGAATTGACTCCTCAATATGATATCGAAACAGGTGTGACATTGAAATCACGAGTTCGAATGTTTACCCTCAATTAAACAAACATTGGAAGCCACCTAGACATGCTTGTACTTCATGCTATGTCCAAAAGAGGATTAAATCGAGGTTTGATCGAATTCCTTCAACAATAAATTAGTCAATATCACTGTAACAACAAACCTGATATTGGTTGTGAGCAGGGGAACTCGCAGGAGACCCAAAACACGGTGACTCGCAGTCAGCTCCATTGCCACTCCCCTCTAGCGTGAATCTAAAAGGGCTCGACGGGCTCATAGAAACCCGAAAATCTCCATCATCAAAAACTCCATTTTCACCCGCTGCCACCATCAAAGCATTCGCCCTTACAACTCCTGCACCATTCTCAACAATGCGACTCCTCCGACTCTTCAGCCGCTTCAGCACAGTCCCGAAAACCCTGAACCGACCCGTCCGTGATCTCTTGTTGAGGTAGAAGTGTTCTTCTTCTTGGTCCTCTAGGAGGAGGTCTTTGAGGAGCTTCTGTGTTGGCATTGTAATAGTGATATTTGAAATCAAATATTTTTTTGTGGAAAAATTTTGAGTGTTTTTTCTGGTATGTTATTTGGTGTTGAAGGGGAAAAGATGCTGATGGAAATGGAGGGGGAGATTGTGATGTTTCATGAAAACGAGTGGGAATGCATGAATGAGGACGGTTCCCTTTCAAAACTCGTTATCATAGTTTCAAATACATACATAACATTCTTGATTCATTGTTTGTCCGAAAAGTTAATGATAAATAGTCTTTTGTCTAATCGTCTGATCGAGAGTCAGATATTTTCGAGAACATCTTATCAATAGAACCATAAATCTATATGGATCACACATATCCTGCCTATTTGATCTATTGTAACAACGTAGTATTGTCGGAGATTGTGTGCATGCTCTTCTTTTTTTTTTTTTTTTTGTACAAGTGCACCGTATAGGCTAAAGGTCAAATGCAGCTGCAGAGTTGCTGCTACACTTGTGGTAGTGATAGCAAAAAGACATGAGAAATGGACAGGAGAAATCTTGAGTATAAATGCACCGTCAGTTCTCGAATTTCAGCAATTATTTATTATCTGATTGATTGTTAGTGGGAAAATTACTCTCACTATCCCAAATTAAATATATCAATTAATCAAATATAAAATTTTATATGAGTATTTCTTAAAAAAAAATTATAATAAAAAATAATATTATGATAATGGATTTATTGTAATAATTATAAAAGAATTTAATAAAATATATTATAATGATTTGATTTTTTTATGTTAAATTTTTTATAAAAAAAAATTATATTTATGTTGAAACAGCTCAAAAAAAACTTGCACAGACGGGGGAGTACATTGGACAGGAATATTTACCTAATTTTCATATGGATTGTTGCAATAACAACAAACTAACTAAATTTGTTTTTACAGTACAATACACTGATTCTAAAGGTGTAAGTGATTGGATCCGTATGAGGAAAAAAAAAAAGAAAAAAGAATTGGTATAACTCCAAAACAAATCTGTCTATTTCATTATCCAAATCAATTGCAATATTTAGTTGATTATCTTTTATAACACCAATCATTTTCCCTTTCCATAGAATCAAACGATATAAAAACCCTGATCATGTAATAAAGAAATGAGTTGTTTATAATCCCGTTAGTCTATATTATTGACTCCTAACATAAATCCAAAATCAGGCATAACTAATGGGGTCAGTTAAAATACATTAAATTATTATCTCCGTTTTAAAAAAATTATATCGTTTTATCAGTTTGGTTCGTTCTAAATTATTTACAACATTTTTGTTTTTAAAAAGTATTATGTTCTTAGAAATTTAAAAAATCAAGGAGAGAAAGATGATGTGATTGAAAATTAAGAATTAAAATTAAAAAAAATTCTAAATTTATATATATATAATAAATATTATAATAATTTTTAGACGAAAATATTAACCACGGGAATCGGAAACAGAATTGATTACTTTTTGTTGTTTTCTTTGGATTCCATGCTTTGGTGCCCACCATGGCCATACCCTTCAATTCGGTCCATTTGTCTCAGTTTTTAACGTTCTAACAAAAAGGATGCCTTCTCCCCCTCGATCGATTGATCTTCATTCATTGTAACCTAACCACATCTAACGAGCTCTATGAATATCCATCTTAACTCTTCGCGTCAAAAGTGTTGTTCGGTGATAAACAACTTTTTTTTTTTTTTTTTAATTTCTAATCCAACACTCTTGTTTCTAATCATATGGTCAACTGTCAATGACGAAAGAGTAAGTAGTCTGCGTATGTCTTTCGATGGGTGGATTCATGCGCTCAAAGATTTCAAGACTTCACGCAAATGTTTTCACATAATATTGTATCGCTACTCATTTTCAATCGGTTTTCCAAATTAATTTTAGGGCCAATGTTACACCATTAGTGACGGAGGCATCAATTAATAGTTATATAGAGACAAATTATCTAATTTTTTTTGTGAATTTTTCGATTTTCAAATTATATTCTGTAAAATAAAAAGTTTTAATTTTATACTGTAAATTGATTTTAAGTTTCAATTTTATTACATAAAATATTCAATATCTTAATTATATTCTATAAACTTAGAGGATTCAATTTTATACTATTATATAATATCTTATATGACTTAATTTTTAATACAATCAAATTTGATATGTATTGTACTTGAACCTTAGTTATGCATCACAATGGTTAAGATTTGTCTTAAGATCAAACAGAAATTATTGGAAAGACTCAATCAGGACTTGGCTCGAATAACCATGAAATTTCTTGATGTATGATAATCACATGGTGGTATGAATGTTCTTGTTTATGTCAAATTTTTTGTCGATTAATTGATAATTTAATCGTGGATGGTTTGACCGATCCACCGGATTGATTGGCCACTTAAGAGAATTAGGGTTATAATTGAATTCTAAGGATTGAAATCAGAAAAAATCCAAAATCAAATTATAGCTAGATTTAGGAATTAAGAGAAACCGAACATGTGTAGTCAGTTGGGGGATCATCATCACCCCATATGGTAAGCCGCTTAATCAACTCCTCCAAGAAGATGAGAGATCGAGAAATCAAAACCCCGTGTTGAGTGCGGAACTATTTTGTGGTGGTGAGTCCGTGGGGATCATTCCCACCCCTAACCTTTCAGCGAAATCTTTCGGGATTTTTTATAAAAAAAAACATGTGTAGTTAGTTTTAATTCTTTTATTTTTTTGGTTAAAAAATTTATTTTGATGAAAGAAGAATAGATTTGGAACTTAAAATCAATTTATATTATAGAATTGAAATTTTTTATTTTACAAAATATAATTAAAAAATCAAAGAATTCAGAAAGTAAAATTGGATATTTTATCTTTATATGGAAAAAATTTAACAGTTATATTTGAGTTTTGTGGGAACTCAACATGTGCTGCAATTACTAAAGCCCCTACATCCCATATATATAGGGGAAAAGATAGCTAGAGTGACTCACTATTAAAGTTTATAACATAATTTATCATTAGTATTTCAAAATAATTTTATAAAAAATAATATTTGATCTTATTAAATTAGATCTCGAAATATATATCGTTGTAAAAATTTGGGATGGAGGAGGTAGATAATAGTTGATGATAAATGATGTCGATTATTGAGTTTTTGTGAATGCCTTTAGTTATCATGGGTAAAAACATTTTAGTCCTTTAATCACATAATATATATTTATATATATATAATGTAGTGTTTAGGATGTATTGTTTGGGATGCAGTGTTTTTTTTTTTTCATGCTGAGGAAACTTCTTGAATCTACTTCTCTCAAATTCTATGACTAAATTCTTTTCCTTCAATCGTAAAATCATGAATGAAGTTTTTTGAACAATTGGATTCTCTCATCATGTGAAAACCACAATATATATCAACATTCAACAAACAGAGACGACATTGGCATGATTAGGTATTTTTCCTTGATCGATGTTAGTTTCTTGGAGTTAAGAGGACAAAATTTAGCTTCACTCAATCCATCCGACCAGGATCCATACTTTGGCTTATGAAGCGTTTTTTTTTTTCCTGTTATTCCCCAAGTAGAATCTTTCAACAATTCTAGACTAAACGATACATCAAACAAACAAGAGAATATGCATCCATAAATCACAAATTTAAGTAGTGATATTTAAAAATCAAAATTGTTCCAAAAGTGCTCGTTAAATCTTCAACTTAGCAAGCGATCTAAAATATCTGATTTTGATGTTAATATACGATTAAAGGCTCGTTGTCAACCTCGCAACCATAAATTTTCAACTATGAAGTGAGGGGAAAAAAAACACAAGAAAGTTTATGTCGTCGTGGTTTGATTTGCATTCTAATTGGTTGGAATATAGTATTGAAAATGATGTTGCATATTGTAAAAAGAAGGATGATATTCAAGGAGAAACGTGAGCAGCTAAAGTCAAGGAAGATCAATAGCAGTATAGCACAACTTGATTGTAACAAATAACATCATTCTTACAGATTCCAGGTTACAAACCTTGCTAAACAGGACATTAATGCCCTTCGCAAATCAGAAACTGATTCCATCAGGAAAGAAAACCCGAACTCAAGCAAACTATTATACATAGACAAGAAAATGGGGAAGTGGGATAATTAAATTTGATCGAATTGCGCCACACCGACCTAATTAGTTGTAAACAAACTAATTTTCTTCTGCTGGTTAAACTCCTAGCGCATAGACTCAATGCTTCTCCTTAGCTCATCCAGCTTCTTCATCCTCAACCTCTCGCTTTCGCTTACTAACTGCTTGATCAAGATCACATCCAAACAATGGACAGAAAAAGGTTATCACAAATTAAGGCCATAGCATAAACGACATAATTCCTGAAGCAAGTCATGGTGGAAGCCAAAGTCGTCATGATTCCATCATGGTTTGTATTTAGTTGTACCATTATCCATGATTTTCTATGCTCTAACAACCATTCTAATTTTAACAGAAATCTGAATAAGTCCATGAAACATAAAAGATGCTATCCGGGTAAATAATATTGCAATACACTTCAACTGAATCATACCTCTGATGCTAGTTACAGCATGAGATTTAGGACTAACGCTGGAGACTAGCAAAGCAGGGACCGGGTAATCTAATCTCAATTGTTGGGGTATATTGATCGAGATCTCAAACGCAGACACGCGTTAAATCTCTTTGTTGGGGTATATTGATCGAGATCTCAAACGCACACACGCAATTGCAAAATAGTAAAGCGAAACGATGAACACAGATATTTAACGTGGTTCAGTCAATTTAACCTAATCCACGGCCGCACCAACACAAGGAATTTCACTCTTATAATTAGGGTTTATAATTATAGGGTATTTATAACCAAACACCCAATTTGGGCAAAAAAAAACCAATCACCCAACTTGGGCCAAAAACCCATTCACCAACGAAGCCCAAATCAAACTCAACAATCTCCCACTTGGAGACTGATCACATCAAAACTGCACTTCAATGTAACTCTAGCAAACCCAAAACTGCAACTTCTCCAGGCTAATGCGGCGCCTTCTCAACAATTAACCATGAAAGCCAATTGAAGCTTAGCATAGCTTCAACTTCTCTGTACTAACTCCCTTGGTCAACATGTCTGCAGGATTCTTTGACTCATAGATCTTCCTCAGTGACAAAATGACATCACTTATCATCCCTCTGATGAAGTGATACCTTAACTGGATGTGCTTTGTCTTCGCATGGAACACAGGATTCTTCGCGAGATGAATGACACTCTGACTGTCGCTATAAAGGACACTGTCATGTTGCTTCCTGCCCAACTCCTCAAGAAAATTCTTCAACCAAATCATTTCCTTCCCTGTTTCTGAAAGAGCCATATACTCTGTTTCTGTGGTTGAAAGTGCAACACTCTTCTGGAGTCGAGACATCCAACTAACTGTTGTGCCTCCCACTGTGAAAACAAATCCTGTGGTGCTCTTCCTCGTGTCCAAACAGCCTCCCAAATCAACATCAGAATAACCTTCCAAAACGACATCATTCTTGTTGAAACGTAATGATGTTTTGAAAGTACTTTTCAAGTAGCGTAACAACCACTTGACTGCTTCCCAATGCTGTCTCCCTGGATTAGACATGAATCTGCTGATTACTCCCACTGCATGAGCAATGTCTGGTCTCGTGCACACTATTGCATACATCAAGCTCCCAATTGCAGATGCATAAGGGACTCTAGCCATTGTTGTCTTGTCTTCATCCATCTTAGGTGACTGCTTCTTTGTGAGATTGAAGTGAGCCTCTAAAGGTGTACATGTGGCCTTGGCATCCTGCATGCTGAACTTTTCTAACACTTTCCCAATATACTTCTCTTGGGATAATATTAGAGAGCCTTCAGATCTGTTCCTGCTGATATTCATGCCTAAAATCTGCTTTGAGGCAACCAAATCCTTCATCTCGAACTCCTCGGACAATTGTTCATTCAATCTGTTGATTTCCTCCATGTCAGAACCTGCAACTAGCATGTCATCGACATACAATAATAGTATGATATAGGATGAACCAAAATGTCTCGTGTAACAACAAGGGTCCATGTCACTCTTCTTGTATCCAGTCCTGCTCATAAAAATGTCAAACTTCAAATACCACTGTCTTGCCGCTTGCTTTAGACCATACACACTCTTGGTCAACTTACAGACCAAGTTTTTTCCTTCCTAGCTATTTGATAACCCTCTGGCTGCACCATGTAGATGTCCTCATCAAGATCACCATGCAAGAACGCTGTCTTAACATCTAACTGCTCTAGATGTAAGTCCTCTGCAGTAACAATACTCAAAACAAGTCTAATGGTGATCATCTTGACTACAGGAGAAAATATCTCATTATAGTCAATACCTCTTTTCTGTTGAAAACCCTTCACCACTAACCTTGATTTATATCTCTTCCTGCCATCATGTTCTTCTTTGATCCAGAAAACCCATTTGTTCTGCAAAGCCTTCTTTCTTGCTGATAAGGTAGTCAAGAACCAAGTATGATTCTTCTCAAGGGAGTTCATCTCCTTCTGCATGGCTAACCCCCATTGAACCGAATCATCCATCTGCAGCGCCTCATCATAACACTGAGGCTCTCCATCGTCAGTCAACAGCAGGTAATTCGCTGATGGAGAGTATCTCTGAGGAGGCCTAATGGTTCTGCTGGATCTCCTCACTTCTGGTGTGACTGGAACTGCCTCTTCACCTGTTCTGTCACCTGAGCTCCCACTGCTCCCAGCAAGATCTATTTATGTGATATCTTCTAGCTCTGCCTTCTACTTCTTCTTCTCTGGTGGTTTCTTTGTGCCTTCAGCATCAACTGCAAACATGTCCTTGTACATAATGCTTTCATTGAATGTGACATCTCTAGTTCTGATGATCTTTCTATTCTGATCATCCCAGAAACAATACCCCATATCATCTGCACCATAACCAATGAAAGTACACTTCCTTGCTTTTGGATCAAGTTTGTCCCTGTCAGCATCTTTAACACGTACATAAGAAACACAACAAAAAATTTTCAAGTGAGAGAGAGTTATATCCTTCCCTTGCCACTCCTCCTCAGGAATCTTGAATCCCATGGGAACCGAGGGTCCACGATTAATGAGGTATGCTGATGTGCTTACTGCATCTGCCCAGAATGTCTTTGGCAACCCTGCATGAATCCTCATACTCTTTGCCCTCTCATTCAAGGTCTTGTTCATCCTTTCAGCAA
>LIEC01010518.1:832-27208 GCA_001925005.1 Drosera capensis | reverse complement strand
AGTACAAGGGTTGTAGCAAATCTAAGTCGCAGTAGAAAAATATTGAATGCCATCATTGTGGCAAGATGACCTACATAAAAAAACTATTTTCAACAAAGACGAGAGAAGAAAAAAATAATGCTAAAGGAAAGACTTTGAGACTGATTCTAGAGTCGCAACTGCTATCGATGGACTCGTTGTTACGTGATATGAGGATAACATTAATTTAGCATGCATTGGTATGAGTTGGGTGATTGACAATGGAGCCTCGCTCCATATCACGTCAAAGAAGGAATTCTTTGATTCCTATATATCGGGGGACTTTGAGTCTTTAAAAATAGGAAATGACGGCTTCGCCAAAGTGATAGATTTTGGAAATATGTACTTAGAGACTAGCAATGGATCAAAGTCAGTTCTCAAGGACGTCAAACATGTACAAGACATCCGTCTGAATTTGATTTTGGCTGAGGAAGCTCGATGATGAGGGTTATTGCAGCACTTTTGTAAATGGCTCTTTGAAACTCGGTAAAGGTTCCTTAGGTGTGGTTAGAGGAAAGAAGGAGTCTTCTTTGTATTTGTTACAAGCTAAGGTTTCTACGGACAGATGCAATGTTGCAGAAAAAAGAAATGCAACTGAGTTATGGCATAAAAAGCTTGGTCATATGAGCGAAAAAGGCATGAGCATGTTAGCCAAGAAGAATTTACTCTCTTAAGTAAAGGGTGCAAAATTTGAGAAATGTGCACATTGCTTGGCTAAAAAAAAACATAGAGTATCTTTCAAAAGTCACCATCCTTCTAAAAAATCAGGTCTATTAGAGTTGGTACATACAGACATTTGTGGTCCTATTTAACTAGCGACACTTAGTGATGTAGTTTATTTTGTCACCTTCATTAATGATGATTCAAGAAACCTCTGGATTTATTTCTTGAAAACAAAAACCAAGTGTTAGATGTATTCAAACAGTTTCAAGTTTCACTTGAGAGACAGAGTGAAAAGAAGTTGAAATACGTCCGTTCAGAAAATAATGGTGAGTATATTGGCCTGTTTGATAAATACTGCAAGAAATTTGGTATCAAATACCAGAAGACACCTCCTAAACCTCCTCAATTGAATGGTATAGCTGAAAGGATGAATAGAACTTTGGTGGAGAGTGAGATATTTGATTGTAGATGTGCTAAACTTCCAAAATCATTTTTGGGTTAGGCATTGAGTACTGTGGTTCATGTTTCTGAATCTTTCTTCGATAGTTGCTTTAGATGGTGATGTGCCAGACAGGGTTTAATACGGTAAGGATGTTTCCTACAACCATCTAAGAGTATTTGGGTACAAGATTTTCTTTCATGTTCCAAAAGATGAAAGGTCCAAGTTAGATGCCAAGACTCGTGAATGTATCTTTTTTTGATATGGTTCTGATTAATTCGGCTATAGGCTTTACGATCCAGTTGAAAAGAAGATCGTCACAAGCAGAGATGTGGTGTTCATGGAGGGTCATACGATAACAGATATTCAGAGATCAGAGAGACAGTATCCTGAGATATTGATGACAGTATTGAAATTAAAGTGATCCCGACAATCGATTTACAAAAACAGATTCAGGATGAGGTCTTTGATGAGGTTCCAAATCAGCTTTGGAGTGATGCTCAACTTGAGTTTGAGGAATCAGAGGGGGATCAGACACAGTACGACCAGCAGGATACATATGGGTTTGATGTTCAGTCAGAGGATGTTGTTCATGTTCAGCAGCAAGCACTAACAGTTCCACCAACTGCTGGTACGAGACAGTCTACTAGAGTTTGTATGTCATCCACTAGATACTCGTCTGATGAGTATGTGTTGGTGACAGATTCAGGTGAGCCTGAATGTTTTCAAGAAGTCTTTGCTGATGAAAACAGAGTTAAGTGGATGGATCCAATGCAAGACGATATGAATTCCTTGCATAAAAATCATACTTATGAGTTGGTGGCTTTACCGAGAGGCAAGAAAACTTTGAAGAAGCGCTGGATTTACCAATTAAAACATGATGAGAATACTTCACAGCCGCGATACAAAGCTAGATTGGTCGTCAAAGGTTTCAGTCAGAAAAAGAGGATTGATTATGAAGAGATCTTCTCACTAGTTGTGAAAATGTCTTGAATCAAAGTTGTTCTAGGTTAAGCAGCCAGACTTGATCTCGAGGTCGAGCAGATGGATATGAAAACGACTTTTCTTCATGACAATTTGGAGGAAGAGATATGCATGGAGAAACCAAAGGGCTTCAAGGTCAAAGGGAAGAAAAACTTTATTTGCTGGTTGAAAAAGAGCTTGTACGAATTAAAGAAAACACCGAGACAATGGTACAGAAAGTTTGAATCTTTTATGGGGGAGCGTGCCTACCAGAACATAACATATCATTGTGTGTTCGTGTAGAGATTCTCGTATGATGTCGAAGGAACTCCCGAAGAAACTCCCATCTAAGAGGGAGGTGGATCGCAAGATGCAGTGTACGAGACCACTTACCAAAATAGAAAAATGTGGATGATAGAAAACAAGGTCTCAAATCAATGCTAGTTTCCAAGTTTCTTCTAGTTCTATCCACCAAATAGTTCCTTCTCTGGATTTCATCTCCTAAGAAATAAGAACAAAAACATAACTCCTATCCGACCGGCCCTAAAACAACCAGCCAAACAAGGATACACTCCCTAAATCCGGCGGATGATGGACACAGGTAACGCCCATGCATCATTACAAACGTCAAGCTACAATCCGGAATACACAAGAGAACTATATTGCACCGGGCAATGCAAGACATGAAACCAACACAGTGGGCATTCTAAAGAGCAAGCCTCATGAACTGAGGCTGCAAGTATTCAACAATTGAAGAAAAGTATGAATAATGAACTCTAGAGTCTAGTCTTTTAACTGATTCTTGTAGAGAGAAAAATAGCCTTTGTTCAGATAAAATATTAGGGGACTTTTTTATGCACGTCGTTCAAATGACCAACTCTAGATGCTAGATGGCTTTAAATATACAATGCATCACAGTTACAAGAACACATTGTATACTGTGTAGTAAACGGAACAAGATGAGAGAAATTTACCAGGAAGGCGAAGAGGAAGAACACTGATCCCCCATCAGAGCATCCAATGGCGTCCGCCGAAAACATCATTTGCCTTATCCTTTGCAATCTTCTCCTAAAGACACCCTCCTACAGTATGCAGAAGATAACCAGGAAGAAAAGTCACCACTGCATATAACTGGTATGATTAATTCGAGAACAGAGGGAAAACCCCACCTACTGAAAACAAAAGGTGTTGGGCACCCCGGACCTATTTTACTTCGGGGAATGGAAACAGAAGTTGGAAACAAAAACATATTCACCTAGATCCCTGAAACTGCAAAGATTTCCAAGACGATACTCTTATAATCCACAGAGAAAAGAGCAAGTCATAGACTCATAATGATACTAAACTTCAGCATGGGCAGAAGGAAAACAGAGAAATTGGCAAAAGCAAATTCTTATTTCCAAAATCGCTCGGTGGAATAACAGACATCTGAAATGTAAAGCATACATATCATCAGTGGTAAGAGGGATGAACCAGTACCTGTCACGACAAGAGTCGTATCCATGATTTAAATGGTAATGGAAAAACTAATGGTAGAAGCTTTCCAATATGGATCTCGCGATAGCAACAGAGTATCCACTCCTAAGCTCAGGAATTGATGTTCCCTTTCCGTCAATAGGAAAAGAACTCCACCCATATATGGTTCAGAACAAGGAATTGATTGTGTGCTGAATTGTTAACATTCAGGAGCATATAGCTACCCTTTAACTCCGCTGAAATAATGAATCTGGGCCTTCCAGTGAAACTAGTAGCTACCATGGAGAGCTATTATAACGTATGTATAATCTTGCAAGAAAGCATGCGCATCACGAGAAGACAATACCAGAACATCCAGTAGAATAATATACAACAGTTGATTAAGCAGCCGATGATGAGAACACCACAGCCAGGATTAAACAAGTCAAAAGCAGCCGGACAAAGGGAGATTTCATTCTTGCAGAAAATCCGACTTCATTTGAAATTAAACACCATTTTCTCTTACAGACGCTAAACCTTATGCCTAAACCCTTTGATGATAGACAAACCGCTTTTCCTGAGTTATGACCTTTTTGATGCAACTTCTCACCACAACAAGGAGAGCTAAGGGTCAGCACCACTAAATGTTGCATGGAATTCATAAAAGCAACCATATGCTAATGCAGCTAATTACAATCCACCATACGTTGACTTTTCAACTGAACTCTGATCTCTCAATATTCTCATTCATTTCTACCCAGGCAACTCTAAAACTAATATCAACCCATCATTCACAATCTGCAGCCCGCTTGCTCATTTGAGGATCGGATTCTTACACTCTTGAAAACTATTGATTGAACAGTTGACAGTGAAGCACAAGTTCAGAAAGAGATAAATTACGCAGAGGATGTGAACTAAAAGTTAGCTAGTCCCAGGCACCAGCCAGGTGAAGAAAAGGGATGACAGGCAAGACCCAAGTACCCAGCACAGCAAAAGGGAAGTCGGTGCCCAATGATGACACTATCCAAAGAATGATAAGAATAATATGAGCCACCCCAGAACCATAAACCCTAAACCTCAAGTCACATCACGAAAGGGTGCAGGACATCAACATGGGAAATGTAACAAGAAAATAAATAAAACCTTAACAAAAGATACGTGGATGCGGATGAGGCACAACCACATAATCTAGTCAAGCACACAAGTTACGCCATGCCCCTACAAAGAACTAGGATCTGGTAGATAAACCATAAATCATAGAACAGCAATAGCAGCATAGACAGAAGGTGGTGACAGTCAGAAGCCTGGAGAGCAAGAACACGATCTCACCAACCACCCACAAATATTTGAAACATATAAAAGGGCTTCCACATTGCAAGGCCACTGCCGCACTTGTAATGTACTTCAACCAGAACCGGCAAAACATGCGGTAGATAAAATAGAGTACCCAGATAACAATCCAGCAGCCTAATACATATTGCAAATGCAGCAGAAGTAGTGCTTCATGGATTAAAATCAAAGAGAACATAAATATTACTCGACATCATCCTTCATATTTGACTCCACGATTCACAAACACAGTTCATAGAGGAAAACTACCACCAGCCAAATGCATGAAGCAAACGCACTCGAACAAAACCTCTAAAGGTGCCAACATATAAAAGCATTACATAAAGGCTAATGCACTTGACCAGACCCTGCAGATCATGAGATAGATTTAATTGAATACCAAAAAATAAGTCCAGCAATCAAGTACATATTGCAAATGCGGAAATAGTGTTTCCAAAATAAACAAAAGAAAACGGATGCATCAGTCGAATACATTCGTCAATATTAACTAACAGCCCACAACACGATAAGTCCATATGGAAAATCTGCCTTCAGGAACTGCATAAAGCGAAGACATAAGGGCAAACTTCCAATGGAACAACATACAAAAGCATGGGGTCTTTCACAATCTAATACGCAACAACAGACTGAAAAACAGCTAGGAAATTCAGAGAAAACAAGACCAACCATAGTAGTTCCGTCACAACACTCCAATCGGAACTACCTCACTGTGACAATATCATCAATCTTCAAGATCATCCTCACACACTCGGTGGCAAGGGTGATGGCACTAGTACTCACAAGCAGCGGCTGAACCACATTCTCCTCCAAGATGTTAGTGATCTGCCCTTTCCTCACATTGATCCCAGCATTGATCTCACCCTGGGCGTGTCTGTTCCTAAGCTCCGTCACGATTGCGATTGGATTCAATCCAGCATTCTCAGAAAGCGTATAAGGAATAACCTCGAGGGCCTCAGCAAATGCCCTCACGCAATAACTCTCCATACCATGCAAGACCTTTGCCCAAGCTCCCAGCTGCCTGGAAAGCTCGATCTCAGGCGCTCCACCACCTGCAATGAGGAACCTTTTATGCACCAGACACCTAACCACACATAAGGCATCGTGCAAGCTCCTCTCCGCTTCATCCAAAACCAACTGGTTTGACCCTCGGATCAAAACAGTAGCAGTCCTTCCCATATCCTTTATCCCAGTAATCTTCACAATCTTAGCTTCCCCGATAGACGCCTCCTCGACCAGCTCCGCGTGCCCCAACTTCTCTGCCCTGAAGTGCTCGATATTTGCGATAGGCAAGCAATTCAGAGTCTTGGTAATAAACTCAATATCATCCCTCTCAACATCCTTGATCACCAAGATCTTAGCTTTGGCCAAATAATGCAGAGACAAATCAGTCACAGCATCCCTCAAAATACTCTTCTGAATCAAAAGAACGTTACACCCCATCGCCTTAATCTTCTTAATCATCCCCAGAATATAATTCCTCTCCTCCTTCAGAATCCTATCCATCTGGGAATAATCCGAAACCACAATGCTCTGCTCAATATCGGTCTTGGGAGGCGAAATCTGGAACTGAATGACCCCAATCTTCGCATTCTCCATCCTCGTCGGCCCACCAGCAGCATGCGACACTTTCTTATCGAAAACCAACCCCTTCACCATCTCCGTATCATCCACCGTCCCGCCCAGCTTCTTCACGATCTTAATATCCGTCAAATCAACCATATCCGGCTTCACATTATCCACCACACTCAGCACCGCATCCACCGCCAAGGGTGCTAGCAGCGTAGAATACTGACTCACAACCTTACTGTTCAACGAAGTCGACGCCGACTTCACCAACGACTCCCTATCCGTCAACTCCACCGGGACCGCCATCGCCGTCAGCACCTCCACCGCCTTCCCCGCCATCCTATGCAACGAATCCGAAACCACAGTCGGATGAATCCCAAACCCAAGCAACCCCACACACTTCTTCAGCAGCGCTCCCGCGATCACAACCACCGTCGTCGTCCCGTCCCCGGCAACAACATCCTGACTCTTAGACAGTTCCACGAGCATCTTGGCGGCAGGTTGAAGGACTTCCATCTTGTTGAGGATGGTGGCGCCGTCGTTGGTGATGATGACTTCGCCTGATGCCGTTTGGATCATCTTGTCCATGCCTTTTGGGCCAAGGCTTGTGCGGACCGCGTCGGCGACACCGCAGCCGGCGAGGATGTTCTGGTGGCGGATGTCGTCTTTCCGCTTGGTGTCGACGAAGGTTTCTATGGCGGCCGTGGTGGCGGCGCGTGAGGGGACGGAGATCAAGGGCGCCGCCATTGAGGGGGAGTGTTAGGGTTTCGGTGAGGAGAAGGGAGTGGTGAAGTGGGAATTGGGGATGGAGATGAATGGAACCCTAGATAGGTGTGTTCGAGAAGTGGATTTATTTGAAATGTTCTCGTAACTAGTTATAAGTTCCAGGAAATTATTTGATTGGATGCAATTTGATGTAAAAAAAAAAAGAGAAATATTGAAATATTGAATTCAACATTACATTAGTTGTTTGTGGGATTCATATGTATTTTTTATTTCATCATCTTTTTTTCTATTCAATTTGAACGCATCAACCTATTTCTCTTTCTAAATATTTCAAAATTCATCAGTTATATGAAATTCATCAAATGTTCCATTAAAAACACAAACAACATCATCAATTTCACTAACTTTTGAGTTTATGAGTACATAAACTCATAAGTATAGCACACAGAAGTCTATTTCATTTCAAGAAAAATTACATAACGGGAATACATGAACGAAAAAGTTATAAAACCTAATAAAGACCTAACACATAATACAAAATAATGAATCATAGAAAAAGTTACATGACCAAACACACGATTGAACTTCTTAATCAGAAGCCCTAAAATCCCAAACATCGTCATAGATATTGTCACAAGCTTCATCCCAACGACAATCTCTAAACTTTTCAATCGCTAAGCTTTTCAATCGCAACGATAGTTGAGCTTTTGATTTACACAATTTCGTTAAAAAAACAACGACAATTGCACAGATTTGTCTCCTTAATAGCAATCAAAGTTTTCCCAAGCATTTGGTTTACACGAATCAAAGTAGTCGTATTCGTCGTATTTAAAGAACAATCTCCCTTTCGTCCTTTTAAAGAACATAATTCACATCACATCAATAAATATAGGCTTTATCATCAAGGATACTCGGAACGAGCATCGACAAACAAAAGGGCGCTAGAGCCATTTCATTTGCATTCGTCAATGAAGGCTTAATAGCATCAGTAAGCGATCTAATATCACCTTCCTTGATTCGCTGATATATAGTTGATCTTGGCAATGTAAGAGCAGCAGCAGCAGCTAAGGAGCGGATGTTCTCTTCCTCAATTCAACCTTTGCAACTTTATTTAAATCAAAATCCTTTTTTTTTTTTTTTTACTTCCTCTCCCTTTCTTTCTATTTTGGATGTCAGGAATTTTTATTGCACAAGAATCATCAAACCAGCAGAAATTGAGCTTTTTCCTGTTTACAGATTCTCCAAATCGTGCACCTTTGAACATGGTAAGATCTAGCTAAACGTTAAACTACACCTCAAGCACGATTTCCATCATTATTGCAGTTCTCTAATGATGTGCTAAAGATGCACAACCTTTGTTCATTGGATAAATCTGAGCGTCAAGATAAAATGAGTAAATTTAAATTTATTATTATCATTATTTTACTAGATATAAATTGAATGATAAAAAAAAGAAATGAATCAGCTAGAGATTTTTGATTGATTATTTGATTTTCATATTTGAATCTTTGAAGATATTGAAAGAAGGATTGAGACTTCCTAGGATCTGATTCTATTATGATGAGAATTTTTACTTTTTCCGTGAATATTTGTGACATCTTGAAAATCTGAAAAAACTTTCCTACGTACGTGTGAATGACTGGGAAAATTCAAAATTCAAAATTGCAAAGCAAGTATGCTGGAGTGAAGTTGATGGGCAACTGGGTAATTTTAGATGTTGTCAACCATATCTTTAAAAAGCAGACCAACTCAAACCCTGTAACATTTGCTAAGGGAGTATTGACTCGTGTGCTGCGTACACTAAAAAAATTAAAATATTAATAAAAATTTAAAATAATTTAGTGGTATAGCTATATAAAAAATTTTGAATTTATTAATATAGTAATAGATTATTTTGGGTATATATGTACGATAAATAAACTAATAATATTTTAGTTTTAAATATAATAGAATTAGCTTTATATTATCTATTTTATTATGATTTTTATATCAGTGTAACGCACAGATCAATATTCTATTATATAGAAAAAATAAGGTTGCAAGTTAAATTAGCCAACAAACGCTATCACACTCGCAAATTTAAATTTTCAAATTTTTAAAAAGTAAAAGTAAAATGGTTAGAAAGATTTTTTTGAATTTTTTTTAAACTTGTGAGTGAGACTGTAACTACACACGTTTTATTCCCCATATATATAAGATTATTAAAAGTCTTATCATTTAGGGTGGTTAGTTCATATTGCTTGGTTTAAGGATTTCTTCATTAAATTTAGATGTCCTTCTTTGATTTATTTTAATATTTTGCTATTTTTGTTTGAAATATATGTTTTTTTATTTTTTATTTATTCATTTTGACCTTGTGTAAATTTTGTTTTTAAATATTTTTTTATATTTTCATTATATATATACGAGATCGATTATATGTTATTTGATTTGTTTATGGTAGAGTGCTCGATCGAGATTTGATTATGATGTGATTGATAATGGTTGGATTTGATTTTTTACTTAAGACAGAATCATGAAAATTAGACATATTCTAGATTTTAATATTAGATTATTATTTTTTAAGTTGGGAAATTAGACTTATAAATATATATTAGATTCTATTAGACATAAAGATTTTTTTTTATTATCTTATTTCTAACTTTTGAGAATTTTCTTTTAAAATAAACGATGCATTCGATTGATTCAACGTGAGACAAAGTTGTGTAGTTAGATATATATTAGATTAGATATTATATTAGTTTTTTTTTTAAGTTCGGTAATTAGATTTATAAATATATATTGGATTAGATTAGATAGAATAAATTAGATATAAGATTTTTTTATTGTTTTATTTTCGTCCTCTAAGTAAAATTGAGAATTTTTTTATAAAAATAAATGGTTTGTGGTTTGTCATTTCGACATGGGTCGACGTCATTAAAATTGTGTAATTAAATATATGGGAAATTTTCCAAAAATTATAAAAAAGATAAAATAACTATCATCTAGTACAATTTCAATTATCACACCAAGACCACGACCGAAACCATTCCAAAGAAGTTAACACTATCTGATAGGAATGTGCAATCCCTTCGTTTGTATAGAAATTGATGTAACAAAACTTAAATGTATTAATTGTAATATAGTTAGGATGTTTATGCTAGAAGTCAAGTGGGTAGTTGCACTCTATGCTAGATGCAAGATTGTAGATGATTGCAGATGCAGAGACATAGTGCAGAGCACCAGATGCATACTACTACGAAGACTTTGGATGAACAACTAGTATATTGACAAGCAACGAAAGAACATGAAGGCTTCACAACAAAAGACTGAGGTTGCAGACCAGAACCAACACGACAAGACATAAACTGAATCAGAAACTATGCAGACGAGATGTTGCAGCAGAGACTGTGTGCAGACGAGATCATGCAGCAATCTGAATTACAGTAGAGATGATTGTTAGTGTGGGGTCAGAGGATTGAAGTCAGTCAAGTGAAGATTCAAGTTAAAGTATCAACGGCACTAATTCCGGAGTCAGTTGACTACCATCATCAGAAACGAGATAGTGAAGACATCAGTGATCTGTCAATATCAGAAACGAGATAATGGGGAACATGAGCGGACTGCCAGAAATAGTACATTGCAAAAACGTTCGTTCCTTCAGCCATATAAAAGGGAACCATTGAAGCTCATTGAAGTAGAACTCTTGAATAAGATTAAAAAGACCAGCGTGGAAAGCAATATACATTCAAAAAGCATACTCAAGAGAGCTGAATGGAAAAAATATAGAAAAGAGAAGTATCACTAGTCTGCAGAAGAACAACTCTTGCAGTAGAGCTCAAGACTTAGAGCTGTGCAAAGATCTAGGTTCTCTATCCTTTATACAAGTTAGAAAACTTGTGAAAATAAGTTTCTTGTAAGCTGAAAAATAAGAAGATAGTGATAATTTCCTCTTAGGCTGACTACACTGGTCACTAAGGAAAGACTGGACTAAACTCTGTGTCAATTTACTGCTATCGAGTGTCTGAACCAGTATAAACTCTGTGTCAATTTACTGCTTTCATTATATTGATTTTAGAACTGCTTCTCATAAATCATCACAGCCAAAATAGAGACAAAGTCTCAAAAAGAGTCATAAATCTCAAGTGCAGACGAGACAGTCTCATCTGTAGACCACCTGAGTAGTCTACATACTGCACCAGTCTGCACAAGATCATTAAAGTCTTATACAACCTATTCATCCCCTTCTAGGTTGAAACTCGAACCCTACACTATCGAAAACCATTCCAATTATAAATCGAAACCCAAAACCTAATCAAATTGACTCTCGAATCCAAATTGAAATTCAAATTTGATTCAACTCAACAATCTTGTGAGGTATACTATTTTAAACAATAAATTCAAATGAAAAAAAGGTAAAATTGATAAAATGGGATTTTATTGTTTGAAACTTTGAAAGAAAACCGACATCAGATTGATATATGCATAAACATATGCATTAATTTAATCGAAATAACTTCAAATTAAGCAGTCATCTGTTTTTTAAACTGACACACTGTTTCTCATAACTGGCATCCTGTTTGTGATTTTTGAATTAACGCATTATTTCTAATAACTGGCATCATGTTTGTGATTTTTGAACCGGCATACTTTTTTTCATAACTCACATACTTTTTGAAATAGTGCTTCAGAACCAATCAAACCATGCGTCAGTTCAATTATCCTCAAAAAATTACTTAAAATCAAACCAATAACCACGAAAACAAACCAAGGAGATTGATGATCGTTTACATATTCACAAAATCATCAATTTGCTCGTCCCTCACATGCAATTTGTCTTCACATGTTTTCAATAGCTCTCCTTAGACCACCACGAGCGATTCCGTCTCCTCACCCAAACGATCAATCCAACCCTGATGTACCCCACCCTCTCACCTCTACTGTCCCAGCTCCCCATCACCACAGTCACAGAATCTCACATTTCCTAGTTTAAAAACTCAAAATCGATAAACGAATCAAAGCTTTGTTCTTGTTATTTTGATCGAAAAATTGATTCCTCGATTGAGCGTCGGCAGAGAAAGAAGGGACGAGATCAAGGTTGGTGGTGGTGGTGGTGGTGCGATACGGAAATTGAAGAAGTTTGGGAGGGAGATGAGAGTTGTATCAAATGAAAAATATTTAATAAATATATATCATAAGGGAATTTTCTATAGATATATATTTGATTTGATTTGATTTGATTGATAATGGATTATATTAGATATAATTGTTAATTCTTATTATTTAATCAAATGATTTTTAGGATTCTTTTTTTGTGGAGATATGGTTTTTTCCAATGAATACATTGTATGTCTTTTTGTTTTTGTGATTTTTTAAATTCTTTTTGTAGAGATTGTTATTTTGAAATTTGGTTCTAATGGTTAAATTAAATTTGGTTTTTTAATATTCAATCCAAACCGTTTAAATCATAATCAAAGGCAATGAATTTAATTGGATAAAAATTATTTAATTTTAAATAAAATTCAAATATCTAATTACCTTATTGTCCTTTAACATTTTTTCAAAAAGATGCGAATACCTTATCATGTCGTCTTACCGTTTGTCATTTGAAACTTTTTGAGTTATTATACACACAGTCATATATATTCGGATCTAATCAAATCATCCTATTTTCTTTACAATATAAAAAAATTATGTAGACTATGAACATAATATGATAGCATGCCCTCATCGTCTAGTGGATTAGGACACTTCTTTTTCAAGGCAGCAACGGGGTTTCAATCCCCCTGAGATAGGGTCCTACAAAAAGAGATTGTTCTTGTATTATCAATCAATAAATCTAAAGACTCCTTTATGGGGGCGGAGTGCAAAAGCGCCAAGATGTCTATATTGGTTCAATTCCAACTCGACCCAAGAATTTGCCCTATAAAAAGAGTAAAACATGAGAATAGAAAAAGTAAAATAAGTTTCTATATATCTTTTTTTTTTTTTTCTTTTTGTTGCTAGAATTTTTTTTTTTTTTTTTTAGAAATGAAAATTACAATTATGCTAATGATCTAAATTAGATTGCCATCAAGATTTGTAAGGAGAAAGTCTAAGGAAAGGAAGAAAAAGAGTCTTTTTAGCTAAGTTAAAAGGTTGATTTACAAGGGCAACGAGCACGAAAGTGATAGCATGAAAATATCAAAAGCTCACTCTTGTCTCAATTATCACAGGAAAATTAAAAATAAAAAAGATTTGATTGATATCACGAAAATAGTGAATATTATATACTTCATTTTGCTGGGATTGTAGTTCAATTGGTGAAAACACCATCCTATCAAGACGAAAGTTACGGGTTTGAGACCTGTCAGTCCCGTCGCATCCAATAGTCAATACCTCTTTCCCTTTTTTAGAAAAGGAGACATATAATTATATATATATATATTTGATATAATAGATTTTCTGTAGTTATTTGAACAACTCTCAAGCCTTGCATGGAAAGATCATCTATACGATGTCATCGAGTCAAGACCCATGATGACCAAGTGTCATATTTATTTATCTATATATTTATTTTCATGATTATTAGTAAAATTTCAATTTTTCCCCCTTTTCTCTAATATGAATAAATCAAAGTAAACCTTAAATTCATGTATTGTGCTTTCCATTAGGAGAACCCAAAATCATGCATATCCAAACATTACCCAAACTTTGATTCTTATGATTATGAACATAATATGTGTTGGTACCAAAATTAACATACGACAATGGGGTAGAGATCCAAAATAAGGCCTAATACCATTAAGTCAAGGCTCATGAGAAAAAACCATATGACATTTCATGAATAATTAAGTCATTTGCCTTCGAAGACATAACGAAAACAGCCATGTAGTGATCAATGGCATCCTTTAAATATCCTCACAAAAGATAACTTTTTTGGATCCAACTCTACATTCATTAATTGGACATCTACTCCTTACTGACTTAAGTATCCGAGCCGTTCCCCGAGTAAACCCTTCTCGGACCCGACTAACCGATGTGTTATTTCCTGGTATGATTACAGGTCGGAAGTTCAGATTCCTGATAGGAGTTCAGATTGGAGCCCAACACTAAAAACACCACCACATAGATACATGGACTCACAAAATCAGGCCTTCTATCCATTTTCACATAAACATTTTGACGCTCATTGTGGGACCTCGGTTTGATGATTCGAAAGAGCCACAACACTAGGAATATCGAACAGACCCAGAGTACTAACCAACTCCAATTCGATCCCTCACCCCGACCAACAATCATGATCGGGGTAAAGACAGGTCGAAAAGAAGAGGTTCAAGGACCCCAAGTGCAGTAGGGCTTTGGCTACACTCCAACGTTAAATTGAGACTCAGATTGCTATCTTTATGAGAACAACAACCAACCACATGAACCAAAGGCTATCCCCACAATGGGCAGGACCTAACAACTGGCTCACCAACCCGGTACTCGACTCGAGAATCCCGATTCAAATTCAATTCGCGAGTATGTAGAGGCTCCTATCCTATAAGGAGTGGTCCTAGCTCCTAATGGTCTAGCAGAACACTTTCTCTTTCTATATAGAATGAACCAAAGGAGTAAGTGTACGCCCCTATGCGATTCAGCCATTGACAGAAAGATTATAATAGAAGAAATGCCTATCTTTTTATACATCAGAGTTGATTATTTGATAGTCCATTTTATTCCTAACTTGTCAGTTCTACTTCCTTGACCCCTACCCATGAATTATCTAACTCCCGATGCTCCACCACCTGAAGACCTTCGAGATCGGCTGAACCGAAATCGAGTGTTGGTGGAAGGCGGGAACCAATTGTTAGCTGAACGATAGGGAAAATCAGATTGACACATAGAAGAGGACCTTAGAAATTTTTGTAATAAGTGTTTAAATGTAGGATATTTTACTATTGTTTTGTAAATATCATGTATGCAATATAAATTGTGCGTTACAGTTTATATGTGATATAATTTCTCTACAGATGTTTTTTACCAAGATTATAATACTCATTTTATTCTTTGTGGGATTAAAACTAAAAAGTACTCTATTTTCATTGTGCCAATCTTTACTATGATAAGGATGTTTTAAGTTCGAATTAACCGTCGAAATATCAACTTATTTAACTATTATTTTATTTTATTCCTTTTTTTATAAAATATTTATTTATTTTTATATTCAATGTTTAAAGATAATACTAATCTTATCCCAGTGCAAAGCACAAATCTTACCCTTGTCTAAATTATAACACAAATTCTCCCTTCCATCCTAATAACTAGCATCTCCGCTTTGCAGCATCTGCAGTCGCCCCTCTTCCCACTCTCACCACCATTCCTCCATCCCCTTCATCATCTCTCAAGCTCCGCCCAAAATGAGGACGCAATTGCTGATGTCAGCCCTAAGGCGATCCACCAACACCTTCTCCTCCCCCTTCGCCACCGCACGATCCTTCGCCTCGGCGTCGTCGGGTCCAGAGCGCAAGGTGGCGATCCTCGGCGCCGCCGGCGGGATCGGGCAGCCGCTCTCTCTCCTCATGAAGCTAAACCCTCTTGTATCGAGTCTTGCTCTCTATGATATCGCCGGGACGCCTGGAGTTGCCGCCGATGTCAGCCACATCAACACCAGATCTGAGGTTTGATTGCGATGATGTTTTGGAATTTGGATCTCTATGTGTGTTTTTTTTATGGGATCTGTCTAGGGTTTTTGTTTATTGTTTGCATGATGACAGAAATATGAGCTCTTAGAATCTGGTTTATGGTGCTGTGATTGGATTGGTGGTGGTGTTGGTTTTCGAAGTGGTGTTATTGGATCTGATTAGTCATCCTTGTAGTGGTATGATTGAGATAGTTATCGAATTCTCGTAAGCATCTGTGTGTGTGTCATGTAGGCTAGTAGTTATTGTGAATGATTGATCCTTCTAAGTTAAAGAATGTGTGTGGAACAATGTTTTCTAGTGTGATTAGTGAGCGGAGTGTACTCAGGATCAGTGTTTCAGTTTCCAAGTAGCGAAACCTGCGTATTGTAGAGACTAGAGCGTTTATTGTAACTAATGGATTATATGCGGCCTGTGTGGTTTGCGCAGCAATTTGATTTTGGGAGCTTGATCTGATAGGACTATGAGTTATAATTACTTTTGCGGATCATAGTAACATCACTTTGTTGAGAGTTCTGATAGATGGTTCAGGCAATAACCTAGAAGGCGCTCGTGTGCTCTACTATTTCAAAGCAGTGTAAGAGGAGCTGAAGTTATGTATGCCATCATCAACTTCATTCCATAAATGTAGTTTTACTATGGAGAATTTTATAGGTTGAAAAGTCACTTGCTGTTGCTGCCTCTTTTTGTGGCAATTTTTGTCTTGCAATCTATTCGCTTCAAAGTAGACATTAGAATTCAATTATGTGAACATTTAATTGTATAGACAACCACATTCAACCAAGCTGGTCCTAAGCGCATGGACATTGAAAGACTAGTGCTTTATCAGAACATCGTTTCTCTCTTTCCTGTTCTATTATCCTGTGGTGAGAAAGATCATGCTCTCTTAGTATACATGAAACAAGTCTGTTGCTGTATGTTTCACTCTGGTGCAAAGTGTATCATGGTGTCACTTTTTTTAATCAAAATTTTATGATTTTCCTTGAATTAGGTCAAGGGTTATGCTGGTGAGGAACAGTTAGGGGAAGCTCTTGAGGGATCTGATGTTATAATTATTCCTGCTGGAGTTCCTAGAAAGCCTGGCATGACCCGTGATGATCTCTTCAACATCAATGCTGGCATTGTGAAGTCTCTTTGCATTGCCATTTCCAAGTATGCTCCCAATGTGAGACATTTTCACTTGTTTGTGTGCTTTTCAGCTTTATTCCCACTGCATAAATCGTTGTTCCTTCTAAGCATTAGATTGATTGATGTGGCATCTTGTGGAATCAGGCCCTTGTGAACATGATAAGCAATCCTGTGAACTCAACAGTTCCGATTGCAGCAGAGGTCTTCAAGAAAGCTGGTACCTACGATGAGAAAAAGTTGTTTGGTGTGACTACCCTGGATGTTGTTAGGGCCAAGACTTTCTATGCGGGAAAGGCTAAGGTTGCAGTTGAAGGTATGTCACGAAAGCAGTTTGCCTCATAGGAATACGAGTTGCTAGTGGTGATGTTTCAAAGAGTTTTTACTGTATTCCATTGATATTTTGCTATTGATGAACTACTCTGATTTTAAGCTCTTGAAGAAGTGCTAAAGAAAATAATTTAAGGTCGAGCAGCTTGACCTTTTGGAAAGTATCTGGCTTTTGCTTTGGTCCATTTATTGAGATGGAAACACCAATTTGCATAGGATTAAGCTGCAATAGGAACATAAACATTTTTCATATCGATCAGATAGATCTAGGATCTTTGTCCTACATGTATAGGTTCTAATGGAGTCTTCTGTTTCAGAGGTCAATGTGCCCGTGGTCGGGGGACATGCTGGCATAACCATTCTCCCTCTCTTTTCACAGGTGCCTGTATCAGCTTCCTTTCATATCCTCCCTCTCCTTTCATATTGTATTAGCTTCCTTTCATAGGTTATAATTGATATTCTCTCTTTAATATAGGCTACTCCGAAAGCAAACTTGCCGGATGAAGAGATTAAAGCTCTTACAAAGAGAACACAGGATGGTGGAACTGAAGTTGTTGAAGCAAAGGCTGGAAAGGGCTCAGCAACATTATCTATGGCGTAAGTTCAGCTTAACTTGCTGTTTTCTATTTTATAGTATATGGGATAGGGTGACTATTTTGCATCAGTCTTTTCCAAAGTATATGTTGTTACTATAACGAAAAAAGAAATTTTCAACAGTGGTTTGACTTCTCTGGTAGGCTTCATTTCAACCTCCTTGATGTTTTGTGATCCTATTTTAGCATGATATATGAGAGTATGTGACTTTCTTAAATTCTTAATCTCTATTCTCTGCCACCAGGGGAAACGACTGCCTTGGGAGATTGGTTCTTCGAAGTGTTTTATTTTCGTGGGTAGATCTTGTATTTGATATTTGGTGGAACCGAAGTTTTTATTTTCATGGGAAGAGCTGGTTGGTTCTTCAAATTTATGTGATCCTATTTGCATGATATATGAGAGCATGCGACTATCTTAAACTATTCTCTGCCACCCGGGGAAACGACTGCCTTGGCAAACTGGTTCTTCAAACGACTGCCACCTGGAGAAGCCTGTACATTTTGCTGCAGTCTTCATTGCATAAAAAATAAACTTGTATTTAGCTGTCATTTTGTGTTTGATATTTGGTGATGAAGCTTCTGTTTTTTTATTTACTTGATTTGACTTGTGTGCACCAGCTTTATTGACCTAGAACTAAATCTTTGTTTCTTTTTTTTAGGTATGCTGGAGCAATATTTGCTGACGCTTGCCTGAAAGGACTCAATGGAGTTCCGGATGTTGTTGAATGCTCGTATGTGCAATCTAGTATTATCCCCAACTTGCCTTTCTTTTCTTCCAAGGTAATTATCGAAGTTGTTAATCTTATTTCCCTTACGTATTAGCTCTGATGGTCATTTTGCATGGCAACGTCTTATTCTGTTGCTCTATTGCTCGGGTGACTTGGCTAGCACAAACTGCTTTATTTTAGCCCTTTGTTTTTTGCTGTTTAGTTATTTTTACATTTTCATCCCGTTCTTGGTTTCCTTTTTCTGCTTCTGCTAACAAAGTAGACTCTACCCTAAGGCATTTGCTATTACAACTGATACTAAATGCATCACCGGCTCCATATTGCTTCATGCACCATACGTAAAAAGAGGATCAAAGTTAGCTTTCTTAGGGCCTTGCTATTTTGATATCGGGATGTTTGATGTTTGAATGATTTGGTTATTTTCATGGGATTCTGAACTGATATAAGGAGCTTCCGTTTTTTTTTTCCCCGGGGAGGGTGCGGGGGTAGGGATGTTTTGGATCATCTTTTTTACTTATGTCTTCTGTCATCAATTTTATCATGGGGTCCCGTTAGTCTTATCCTTTTATTTTAAATAGCGGTGTGCATAAAATCTGGTATGATTAACTTCATTTGCATCTGTAAACTCTCCCATCTTGTTCAGCCAGCGCAAGTTTCTGTTGATAAATATTTTCATCTGCTGATCTGTGTGGTGCTATTGTGTCTGATATGCAGGTGAAGCTTGGGAAGAACGGTGTTGAGGAAGTGCTTGACTTGGGGCCACTCTCAGACTTTGAGAGACAAGGCCTGGAGAGCTTGAAGGCTGAGCTCAAGTCATCAATTGAAAAGGGCATCAAGTTTGCGGACTCAAACTGATTAGCCCATCCATGATGTTGTAGCGTTCTTCATTTCACGACAGACTAAAGCTCCAGTTAGGTGTTGATTAATAATGCCGAATAGTTCCCAGAATCCTGATAATTTTGTATCTCATCTATCATTCAGTGGCGATTGTGGTGTGGCCAATAGTGACAGAGGCACATCCTCGGGTGTTTCTTGTATGTCAAAGGCATTAGGTTGTATGGATTTGCCTGCTTCGGGCATCGGTTATAAGCAATTGACTGTTGTTGAGAGTAAGAAGCAAGATGATTGCATCTTTGAACACATAGTAGTAAGCAATTGACTGTTGTTGAGAGTAAGAAGCAAGATGATTGCATCTTTGAACACATAGTAGTCTTGCCCTTTGGCATGGATTGCTGCCGTGTCCACGTTTAAACTTGAGTTGTTGCTATAATGCAGTGATACTTAAACAGGAGACCCAAAACCAGCTACTTTGTTTGACTGTAATATGGGAAGTCCTGGGGTATACTCTGTTGTGCTTCAGTGTTGATGGCCGACCTGAGCTGTTGAATTGGTATGATGCAGTCCTACATTTGAGAACCAGAACCTGTGATTTCCCCTTTTCAGAATAGCGGGGAACACTCGAATCAGTTATTCTACCTTGAATGAACTTATACAACCAATGAAAACATTTATCAGCAGTTGTAACACTGATACGCGTACAAGAACGATCCAGCAAACACTGTAGTTATGTCCGAGCTGAATCCCGTCAAGTACAAGATTAAAAGAGGTTAAGGTATACGTCTGAGTACAGAAGTAGCGTAAACGGATTTTTTTCTGATAACTTCAGGTGCATGCCGAAGCTAAACACATGATGGTGGGAAGGTTTATCATATGGGTATGCTGAGTTGGGTAAAGCTCTCTGGTGGGTTGTGTTCAGTTTCTCCCAACAACCTTCATTTAGCTATATCTTCTCATCCCGCCAACTCCCACTCTCACCTCTCTCAACCCTTACCATTCTCTCCCTCTCTCTCAATCCTCATCATTACTTTCACCATCATCCCTCACTCAACTCCTCTCCAATACCCTCAAGAACTCAACTACTCCTCGATCGCCCAAGAACCCATGCACACACCCAATTTCTCATCATCATCATCGTCATCCGATCCTCCCGCCTTCTCCGTCTCCGTCCTCTTCGGGACAGACGACTCCGCTGGTGCTGGCGTTCTTCATATTGGGAGACTCGTCGGTCGACTGTGGGATAACTACCTAGGGACGTTGGCGAGGGCTGATCGGTTTCCATATGGAAGAGATTTTGATACTCATCGACCCACTGGGCGGTTCTGTAATGGGAGGATTCCTGTTGATTATTTGGGTACGATATTGATTAATTGATTGGTTGATCGGTTGGTTTTATTGTGAAGTTGTTGGTTTTGGTTTCTTGGGTGTCGTTCTTGAATTGATTTCTTGGTGTCTGTGTGTGTTTTGCATTGGCATTTCTGTTTCTTGGGATCGATCAATTTAATTATGAAGTCAGATTGTAGTATCTTGGGTCTTTCTTGAACCACTGGGTTTTGCATTAGCAGTTCTGTTTTCCGGGCTTAAGTAATTGATCTGCCACTGTAGTGGACGATTTTGGTTTCTCGGGTCTATATCGAACTTCTTGGTTGGTTAGGTGTTTGTGCTTTGCATTAGCAGTTCTTTAAGGTTTCGCAGGCTCAATGTTTCATTGTTTGTATGAGCAATTCTGTTTCTTGATTGATCGATTTTGGTTTTTAGATCTCTCTAAAACTCCTTGGTGGTTAGGTGTTTGTGTTTTGCATTAGCAGTTCTGTTGGTTGATCAATCAATTTCAGAAGCCATCGATTTTGGTTTCTTGGATCTTTGTTGAATTTCTTGGTATATGTGTCTGTGTTTTGTATTTGCAGTTTCTATTTTTTTGCGGTCTTAACGTTTCAACTTTGTACCGGATGTTTTCTGTGATTAACATTGAAGCTCGGGTTTCCGTTGGTGCCGAGTTATGTGGGGCAGAATGGGATGGTGGAGGACATGATTCATGGTGTCAATTATGCTTCTGCTGGTGCTGGGATTATTTTCTCTAACGGATCCGAACTGGTATGCTCCTCAACTGTTTGTAATGTTATATTAGCCGTTCATGTATGCAATCTACTCCATCTTGATAGGAAAAAGGAGTTGCAAATTAACAACAGATTTCATTGCAAATCAATGCAGTCCAGGAATGAGGGTTTACGACGGAAATAGGAAGTCCATCGCAAATTAGCGACAGAATCCGTCGTTATTTAGCGATAACCCATGGCTTCCGTGGCAAACCTTATGAAAGCAGGTTCTATGACTAATTTCTATTCTGTCGCAAATTTGCTATGGATTTTGAAACCTCTGTCTCTGATTGATTTAGCGGTTAGGGTTTTTGCGACAGTATGTTTATGCCGTAAGTCCGTCGCTAAACACTGTTTGCGACTGAATTTGACTGTCGTAAATCAGCTGTTTTTTTTTTTAGTGGCGACAACTGAAGATGTTTATTACATGTATATTTTTTTAGTGATAGTGGGATATAATTGGGGTTTAGGAGGTAGAATGAAAAAGGAGGAGGAAAGAGGTAGTGAGATAGTTTGATTATATTTATATAAATTGATTTTCAAATAAGAAAAGAGTAGAAGTATTATAAGTAAATTGGAATTGAACAAAAAAAATATGTTAACAAACAAATTGGGATGGAGGGAGTATATAATATTGTTTGTAGCATAGATCGAACATGTATATAATCAGATGTGCTAATTTTTTATAATTAACAAGTATCCTTTGTTATTAGGTTTCAAGCTCATTGTTACATGTTTTTTCGGTTGTAAGTTGAAGAGAGAGCTAGGACAAGTTGCAATAGTTTGAGGAATAAGTGACAGCGTGAGTAATATCTTATGAGACTACAAGGTTTATTTTCGTTTAGACAATCGGGATGTAATCTTGACATTGAAAGGTTTGTTTTTATCTTGGAATATCTACTTTATGTTTCTGCTACCTTAAGCTTTCCTGAATTTATGTCGTCTTGATACGTATAATAGTGACGATAGCACCACGTGTCACAAGTTTGTTGGTAACAAATCTTGAGGCATTACATCATGACTTGATGATCTTGTCAAGGCAAATTCCGATCATATCTTAGAGTCCTTACAAGTTCATATTATGGTCCATTAATGGCACGAAATTGAACATGATTCAACATGAAACAGAACTCCATTCAACAAGAAGAACAATTTCATTCAACATGAATCGAGTACATAATGTCATTCAACATAAAAAACAACCCTAATCACAATACATAATTCATCCCAAATTGTTGAATACACAGCAGACCTAATACATTCATTTCATCATCGAGGCCAAAACGCCAATAGCTACAAGTATCCCACAAACAAATTTCATGACCCTTTTCATGATTTGTAACGGCTTCACTCGATTCGAAATTCCATCACACCCACAATTGCAGGAATCGTTCACAGTTTCACCGCATTCCGCAGTTAGAGCAACACCATTGCATCCACCTCCTCCATTGCAAGGTTTACATCAACCAAAATACCATAGACATCGCACTTGAAGAAAAGTAAAGTCGTCCATGACTGTTTCTATCAGCTTCAACAATTCGAATGGAGGCTAACTTATAACAACGACATATTTACGGTGTGTAAATCAACGAAAATGAGAAGTTTGGTATTTGGCCTTCCTAACGGATTGAGGTGAACACTGCATATTTTTGTAGTTAGACGTGCTAATGTGCTAATCTTAGAAAATTTGAGATGCTCGTGTGCTAGTTTCCCTAAAATTATGGCCCTTAAGGACCTCAACCCATCTCAACTTCTTTATGGTCTACCCAAAAGACAACTGGGCAATATTATGTTGTGCTTGTGCTGGGCCTGATCTTCTTCATGGGGCTTTGGCTCCTCTGACAAGAATATTGGTGGCGCCATGTCATCAAAGCTCAACTTATATATCCCTCCGTCTCCTATAAATTATACCCTTACATCATCATTATATTATTTAATATATATTTTGAAAAAATTTATTATTTATCCTAATTATATAAGAAAATCATTTCATTTATTCAGGATTATAATACATAATTTAAACTATCATTAATGTTTTATGAAATATTATACGTAAAACTACTTTTTATTGTCCCGCAAATGATTTATATCATAAATAATTTTATTATTGATATAAAATAACGTTGTTATTTAAATGGGATGAAGGAGTATCCATTGTTCAATTCCTTGTGTCAAAATGTTCATTCCAACAACTACTATTGTTGAAACTTGATAGTACTTGTCTTTTCTTTTAATACTACTTCTATTAATATCGTATACCCATTGTTTCCTTGGATCATGCAATATGGAATTTAATGAGACATCATGCAAGAACGTGGGGATCTGGGTTGTTTTAACAACACGCTACAGTACGATATAGGAAATATTGAGATCAAACACATGAAGATCCAAATATCAAGGAACACATGGTCAGCAGCCCAGTGATAGCCCTATTGAGATACATCATGTTCTACTCCGTTGATCCCATATTTTTTTACAATCATATATGCTTAAACACACGTTTCATTCTTATTATTTTTTAATGATATTAAAATATTATTTTTATTTAATATCAAAATTTACAACTTAATTTATCATTAAAATTATTTTTTGATACAATAAATTAATACTTTATAATAATTTTAAAAAAAATTACCGTTGCAAAATTATGGGAATGAAGTATTGTTGTTTTGAAACTCCTTAACTCATGGTTAAAAAGTACGTATATTTATTTTACATTAAAAATGATCTGTGCATCAACAGCAGCATATTCGTTGTTATAAATACTTCATGTAGACATTCTATATTATAAGTTGAAAATTTTATATAATGAGTTGATGAATATATATAATCATATTTCAATATATTTTATAACTAAAATTTGACACTATACATTCAATAACTTAAAATATAAATTTTTTAATTTATAATATAATTTTTCGACTTATAATTTACAGCAGCTAATAAATCGGTCAAACGATATCTTCTTCTTCTTTTCATATCATTTATATTCTCTTGAAAAAGCAAAAATAAAAGCAGGGAAATGACGTTTGGAAGCAAGTTGCCTATGACTGCGGCAGCATGCCGCCTCTCTATTGGAATATTGAAATGAAATGAACCGCTTTTTTTTCTTTTTCTTTTTTTTTTCCTTTTTTCAATCGTGCAAAAGGAGAAACTAAAAACGACCTCCACCACAAAGCCTTTTCTTCCTCCATTCTCATTATTCCACCGCAAAATACATGATGATGATATTATCCAAGTTCCAACCTGTCATTTTCACATCAATATATATATAGAGGTTAATGAGAGTGTGACATTGTGTTTTATCGTTGACTCAGGTGACCCGATCAACCACATGCGATATGACATATCTCAATCCAGAGATCCATTAATGTGAGAAAGAGAAATCCATTCGGGGAATTCACTGTTCATCCTCATTGATGTAAACGTCTCATCTGAATCCCATGTTTTATTTGATCGTAAAAAATTATAATTTCTTCATTAAAAATATAACGATTTGACTTAACACGAGAATTTATCTATATATTGAATTTATAAATAAAGATTTATTTGTCCTTGAGATTGAGTAAGAGAAAGGAATAAGAAAAAGAAATGAAGAAGAAAAAATTATGAGATGAGTTGATGTGATATAGATAAAACTAAAAAATATGAGTGTTTTATAGAAAAAAATTTCAAATATGAAAATGTTATATTTTTTATGATGCTTTCAAACTAAACAGCTATATTTTTCATGAAACAAAATATGAATTGTGTTTAGTTTTTTGTTATCAATCAAACTCTGGAAAAATGTAAAGGATGTATACCCTTACTAAGCATGCAAAAGTATGAAGCAAAGTGGACTGTGACACATATCTAGACATACGTTCCTTTCATTCCAAAAAAATATAACATTTTAATTTTTAATATTATTCAATACATATTTTTGTGAGTTTCGTTTTAACATTAGATTACATAAAATGAAATTTTTTTAATCTACGTTATACTAGACCACAAAATTTTATAAAAATATCATAAAAAATATCGTTTGATTGTCCCGTGAAACAGATTAAAGCTCATCTTAATATATATATATATACATAATCAAATTATTATATTGTTTATGGGATGGGAGGGATATATTAATATGACAATATATTTATAGGACCTCTACTTCATCGATGATTTCACATGAATCATGATGTCATCTGCTTCACACTACTAACACTTCCTAAAAATCATTCAAAGAACCTAAGAATCTGTCACACTTAAAAGGAATAAATTAATTGTTGATCAATCAAGGTCAACTTCCCTTGGTATGCTGTCTCCTTGATTGGCCTAACAAAAATATTCGAAATTATTCTCTCCACGTTGCGTGTGCAGAACAAACAACGAAAACTATCCCAAGTGATGATACACTACACGAAAAGAGATTGTTGTCACTATAGGACTTGGCTATGATTCAAGGAGCAAAAACAAACAATACGCATCAACAATTGTGGAACGGGGTAGAGGAATCCGTAAACACTCCTCAGCTCATAGCAAAAATAAAAGAAACAATGAATACATGAATTGATTACTTGGAAATCATCACTCTATCTATTTTCAAACTCCGATGTATATATACGGAGAAACACCTAAATTGCGTCCAAATCACATCACACTTCTTTTGTCTAACTAAAACCTTCCTACCAATTCATCATATCACGAAATGGCATCATCCAATATGTAATATCTTGTCATTTTATACAATTTTTATTTGAAAGTCAAATCAGAACATGAAGACCGGTTGGCAATACTATGTCATATTAGATAATCTTGCATTGTTAACATAGCCAACAAGTTGTTTAACATTACAATTACAAATAT
>LIEC01010517.1:13865-102486 GCA_001925005.1 Drosera capensis | reverse complement strand
GGGGGGTGTGTGTTAGGGTTTTGGTGTTGGAGAAGATGATGATGGAAACATGGGCTGAAATTTGGGTGATGTGGTGGTGTTGGGATGTGGCCCGAAATTTGGATACCTTATCTCAACATGTTTATTTAGTTTCAATGTTCTTGGATATCAGGAGAGACAAACGAAGCCGCTAATGTAATGGCACGTTTTGCCTCTGAGTGCTATCCGTATAGACATGATGTTGATACGACGTCTTATGATATAAATGTAATACGTAACCGAGGAAATAGTGATGAAACCTAATGTCCTATTGAACGTTTTACTCGAAATAAAAAATCATTATGTTTTTCGTTTCTTTTAATACAATGTTGATATATAGTTTAAGAAGTTTCGTTTTTGTATAGAACATTAAACATTATAGTAAAAAAAAAATTTCTTAATGTACAACGAATGATTATTAATGTTTCAGGTAGATTGTGAAAAGGAATGTTCGATTGTGACATGATCAAATATTGTCTCGATAAATATAAAAAGTCATGCGATAGATCTTGTTATCATGTGTTAGCTTTGACATAAGTTACAATATCAAACAACATTTAGATATGTTGATTACAAAACGTGTGGATTAGTAAACTCAATCTATTGTATAAGAGCACTTGCATTGGATTAATTAAAATAGGTAAGTTATGAAGTTTAGATAACAAAAATAAAAAATTAGACAAAAATTGAACCTACATTGGAATCTCTAACTAGTACATATTATATATAATTACGGACAGTGAGTCTACAACTTTGGGAACATACTGTAGCATCTGTAAGTAATAACAAAATTAATATTATTTTGTGCAGTGAGAGAGAATGATCCTCATGTTGATTGAAGGAAAATATATTTTGGTGCACTGTACCAAAAAATACTTTGAGTAGGAATAGGAGACAGCAGATGGATGACGACTCCAACAGTGGCATGGTGGTTGTTCAAGGAGGCGTAGTTAGTTGTATGTTTGGTGTGAGTTTCGATGTGCTGGGCGATGGGGAGAGAAAGAAAAGTGAAAGTGAGATTAAAGAAATAAAATATTATTAATATAAAAATTTAGAGATTTTGATGTAGTAGATGATAAATGTTAATTCTATAAAATGTGAAAAAGAGGAGTTTGAGTATGTAAAATAGAGAATTTTTTAAGAGATTTTAATGCAAGTGCTCTAAGAGCACTTGTATTGGATTATGTAAAATAGGTATGATATGTAGCTCAGCTAATAAAAAGGGAAAAATGGGTAAATAGCTTCTTCAACTATTATCTGTTATGTATAATTATAAAAAATGAATCTTCAACTTTATCTACTCGTTGTAGCATATGTAATAAAAAACTATGTTTTGGCATTTGCATCATTCCCCGCTTCTGATATTTGGGATTTGAGATATTGTGTTTTGAGATTTGTGAATTTTGGGTTTTGGTGTTTTGAATTTGATATAAAGAGCGGATGCTGCTGATCATGATCATCCGACAATGACAACGATGTGACGATGTGATCGAAGGGTCTGGAAGAGTCGAGATCGGAGAAATCGAGGTCCATGATCCGCTCTGTCCCCCTCTCAATTATGGATGTATCGTCGATTTCATACTCCGCATCACGGCAGATCATTTGGATGTGAAAGATTTGGAGCGATCGTCGACGTCTGGAGCAATGGTGAAGGAGAGTGGTGAGGTGATGTTTGCGTGGAAAATGAGTGAAGTATATATAAAATACTGTTAATATAAAGATTAGAGATTTATGATAAAAATTCTGATATAATGGATGATAAATAAAAATTTTGTATATTGAAAAAAAGATAAATTTTTGAGTATGTAAAATACAGAACCTCAGATTCTAATGGAAGTGCTAGAAGACATTTACAAGAGAGGGTAAGTGAAACAAGTATGCAATTTAACAAGGGGGACATTATTGTCAAAGGCAATATTTACTATTATCAAGACAATGTGATGTATAAAGGCAAGGCATAAAGGCTTTGATACTTACAATATCAAAGCTTGCCTTGATAAGTATAAAAATGTATGATCTTATATATCATGTATTAGCTTAGACAAAAGTTACAATGTCAAACAACACATAGATATTGTAGAGCTCGAGTTTCAACGTAGAGAGGGAGGTGAATAGGTTGTTTAAACTTTTAATGGTCTTTTTGTGTGGAATAATAATATTGTGCACGCTAGTATTGTGTGCAGACTAATTAGTTAGTCTGCAGATGATATTATCTAGTCTGCACTTGAGATTTGCAACTCTTTCAGTCTTGATCTCGTTTTCGGCTGTGATAATTTGTTAAAAACAATTCTAAATATCAGTATAATGAAAACAGTAAGGGGACATAATATTTATATTGGTTCAGACACTCGATATCAAATGATGATCGAGAGCTTAATCCAATCTTCCCTTGGTGACTAGTGTAGTCAACCCAAGAGGTTAGTATCACTATCTTCTTGTTTTTGTTTACAAGAGACTTTCCTTTTACAAGTTATCTAACTTGTATGAAAGACAAAAAACCTAGAGGCTTTGCACATATCCGAACTCTGGACTCTATTGTAAGATTTTGTTCTTTTGCAAACTAGTGATACTTTTGATGGTATCTTCACGACTTGACTTTCTTGAGTAATCTTTGAGTTGCTAGATTGCTTTGCACTCTTTGCTTTTCAATCCACGTTCAACAGCACTCAAGTAAGCGTTTATCGGTTTCCTTTTATAGGCTCAAGGAACGAACCTTTTAGACAATACACTGTTCCTAGCAGTCCACTCATGTCCTCCATCATCTCGTTCCTGATGCTGATAGTTCACTACCACAGAATTCGTGCGGTTGTTACTTTAACTCAAATTCTCGCTTGACTGACTTCATACATCTGACCCAACCTTGGCAATCACCTCTGCTGCAACTCCTAGTCTGCACACAATCTCTGTCACAGCCCTAGTCTGCATCCCATACTGCAACCCTAATCTGCACTCAGTCTCTGTTGTTGCAACCTTAGTCTGCACTCAGATCTGACTCACTTTATGCATTGCAATGTTGGTACTCGTCTGTAAACTCAATCCTTCATCCTGAAACCTTTGAGTTACTTTGTTGCTTATGAATGCATTAGTTATTTATCCAAAGTCTTTTGTAGTAGTCTACATCTGGTGGCTTGCACGATCCTTATTTATCTACATCCGTCTGCTCACTGATATCTAGCATAGCCTGCAACTATCTACTTAATTTCTAGCATAAACACACTGACTACTTCATAATTAATACATCTAATTTTTATTACATCAATTTCTATACAAATAGAGGAATTGATACAAATAGAGGAATTGCACATTCCTATCAGATATGTTGGTTACAAAATATGTTGATTAATGAACTCAATCTGTTTTATAAGAGACTTGGAGAGGGTCATGAACAAGTATGCAATTTAACAAGCGGGACGCTATTATCAAAGACAAAAGACAATGTAATGTGAGGCAATTTCAATAACTTTGATGGTCTTGACAATACCAAATAGGATTGCCTTTAACAATCCCAGTTTCTGGGTTGTATAAAAGGGTACTGTCACACAAAAATTACGATTATCAGTCGTGCAACTATTGTACAATCAAAACCTTGTCAATCGATCCTCTCCTGTCCCCGTCATTCATCGCCTGTTCGTATACAAAACCAAGAGAAGGTGGAACGTTATACAGGCGTGGAAGAAACAGTTGGTCTATGAAACTTGGTCCTTGAAATTCTAGTGCAGAACATAAACATCAACAGTACAAACGAAAGCATGTACGTTCATATCTCCTGGAATCCGAGCTCGAGCACCTCGGTTTTCTTGCTATGTCTGCTACGCCGAGCGATCAAGTACCCCTCCAACTACTCGTCCATTGATACCCACTTATCTTGATCAGATTCCATTTTGCCTTTCATTTTGCTTATTCGCTGTGGCCCAAGCATGAAGATGCTGAAGAATGCAGCCGACCAGTCATTGAGAACTTTCTGAGATCCAAAAAAAGAGAGACAGTTATAGACATACGACACACGATAGTGTACGCACAAGAACCAAAAGGTCTGTGCTGCGATTTGTGGTTTTCCATACATTGAATGTGGCAAGATTGGTTGGGTTAAACATTGCGGATGCTGATCCAGTGCCATAGATCTGCAAATAAATAAAGATGATGATAGTATGAAACAGAAGCCTGCAACAAGGTGGATCACGAAAGACCAGAGTCCCAGATTACAAGATAATTGAAATGGACAGTATACTACAAACCTCGAATGTGAAGGCCATAGGCACCTTTGCAATTGCATACATGTAATCTGTAGCAGTCCCATGGGCCAAATACCTATATCGTAGTAGGGTAGTTCAAAGTTATAATCTGAGCTTCAGAGGAACTTACAACACAATCATAAGTGAAAGGAAACAGATTCACATAGAAGCACAATGCAATAGGAATTATAGGATAGTCATAATTTGAGACAAAATTGTAGAACTAACCCAACAGAGCCTCCTCCCGAGCCAACCATGCAGCGATCATGAAAGTGCCTCTGGTTGAGCACTTTAAGGATTGACTTCATTCTAATGGTGAGCAATCCATCCGGAGTGGTGTTCTTGTGGTCATATGGCATAAATAAAGCCTACAAACATGCATCGGGAGCAAGACAACGTTTAGGACAACTGAAGTTGAGAATTTAAAGTCAATAAACAAAAATATGGCGACAAATATCATCTTCACAACTATTATAAACACTAGCATTGAGATTCTTGATCAATACTTCTTTAATTCTTTATTTGCAATAGAAAGGAGACACATTTTGGCACGGAGGAATAAAAATGAAGTTGAGAAGTTTCATATTAAGAAGGGGAAGGATGTAAAAAATGGAAGATGAAGTTTAAACATAATTGAAAGAGATTTAATGGAATATATCAAGAAGCATTAATGCAAATGGAGGACTAACAAAAAAAAAGTTCTATATTTGTATTATAATTTGACATAATTGCAAGGTGAGAATTTTTTGGTTAGTATTTGGGCTTATTGGGCACTATTGAGTAGTACCTGTGCCTACATTCATAATTCATAATTGTTACATAATTAAAAAAATCTTTTACGAAATAATCTTTCGATACTTTAATGTTAACTAAATAATTATAAAATGAATAAACGAAAATTCTAATATATATACTATTACCCAAAGACTTCCGACGGGATGCCATCAATGTTAAGTTAAAATAAGTATCTATAAAAGAATAAATTTTTTTTAAAAAACTTTCATGAAATAATCTTTCGATACTTTAATGTTAAATAAATATGTATAAAATGAAAAAACAAAAATAAAAAAATCTTTTGCAAAATTAATTTTCTAATAGTTTAATATTAAATATTCATAAAATCTAATTCAATCTAATCTAATATATATCGTATTACCCATTCTCTTTTAAGATGACAAATGACATGACGGTATGAAGATATAACAGGATATTATTATCATTAAAAAATATTAGTTAAAAAACTAATTAAATATAATATAATCTAACATATATCTTAAATAATTAAAATGAAAACAACATCCAAATTCCTTCTTTCATCACCCACCATATATTCTCATCCCATCATCACCCCAATTAAATATAAATTTTAATATCTCAAATCTAACATAAAATCTAATATATATACTATTACCCAAACCCTTCCGCCCGTATATTCATCAATTATTCAATTTCTTCTTTACAGGATTCGTCCATAAGAAATCTGAAGCACATCAATATGTAGAGCAAGCTTGTATACAAGTGCTATAGTTTCAAGTCACATATGCCAACTGACATTAATCATCCCATGCTCAGAAAGCTTAGACAGCATTTCATACCTCCATCCAGAGTGGACTTTAATCCATACATGTGGTTCAAATGTCACGGCAAGTTTCCGCATTATTTGAGATTCAGGTTCACTGAATGGAGAACTCCCCGGATTTTCCTCAGTAGGATCATAGTCCTAATAGATAAATCCATCAAGGAAATTAAGACGCTGGCCCGAGTTTATGATACCTCATTTATCAGTAAAAGAAACAGTGTAAAATGTGCAAACCTTCTCCGTTTTGCCCCAATCAACACTCCAATTGCGATTGAGATCAACTCCTCGACCTACCACAGAGACAGAAGTTAGCTAAGACGAATCTAAGGAGAATCAGATCTGTTATGGGCTTTGACTTGTCATTGTCGATTATATGATGGAAACTTCATACCATTTCTCCTTTCACCAGATCTCTTCCTTCTACCAGTTTTCGTCCATTTAGATTTTCCATTGGCACTACCTGATGGATTAAGATTCAGAAAACAATTTGAAGAAACAAGAATATGGAGTAAGCCATCCAACTGAGCATGTGAATAACAGTCCAACAACATAAGGCGGATGCATGTTTTCACCAGATGCAGCTGTTGTCATATCTTAAAGCCTGCATTATAGTAGCAGGGATATAAGAGAGGTTAACTAAAACTGTTCCTTTGGTGAGGGTAGAGAAATTTAATGAAGTTATAAGACAGCATAACCTCCAAGTTTCAAGTTTCGTTGTTCCCTTGTTTCCTCCATATCCCAACCCTTCCGACCTCAGCCAGAAGCACCATCAAAGGTGCCACCATCTTCATCCTCTCGCTAGTTTTCAGTTTCACCCCAACCTATTATTCGCCTAAACTAGATTCATCCACCACATAGCATCTATACAGGAGCACATACAAATTCCCAGCACAGATTCCCAGTCCTTATTTATGTGGCAACCCAACAACCTATAGGAGCACATACAAATCCCCGGGCCAGATTCCCAGTCCCCATTTACGTGGGAACCCAACAACCCTTCCCTAGTCAGTTCTCCGAAGCCATAGGGAACAGGATTGGTATTATGAAGATTTCCAGGGCTAATTTGGGATAGGCTAATCTCTGAAGTCAAGAGCCCTATAAGAACAACTCAAAAGATATATCGGGTGCTTCTTAGCATGCCTTCGGGCTTCGGTTGCATAATCATAAGTTCATAACATTGCCAACTTTTTTTCCGCTTTCCACCACAAGTAAATATCTTCAAACCAACCACCACGTCATCAAAATAACGTGAACATTATGAGAAGAAAACTTACAATAAGTAACCGAATTTTTTATCTGACATCGACCTCCGTCCTATTCCTGCAACAAGAAACCACAGCTACATCCGCCTGGTAACCCCTACTTGCACCACTAAACGTCTCCATCTGTTCATGAACCAAAAAAACAATTCACCACGGTCATCACTTTCCACAACGGCTCATCAATCAAATTACTGATCCAAATCCCCAAATCGGTCGATTCCATACCAAGTATTGTATTACAAAAAGAAGTTTCAAACACTCACAGTTAGTTTGCTCGGATGCCGATGAACCAATGATTCGATTTCCTCCATCAAGTTAGCACTGCAAATAAAAACACCACATGATAAATCGCACAAAGTTGACTATATTATTGTACAGATTTCGGGATTATCATGCCTTGTACTCCCTAGCAACCACGTCACTTAGATGAATGCAGCTCTCTATCATATATAGTGGCATGTTATCACTCAATCAAGTCTCTTTTCTGACCCAGATAATTGTGTGAAAGGTAGGTTTGTCAAATCGTCCGTCCCTTACAACTGTCAAGTTCTCATTATCACATTAACCAGGAATTTGACACAAAATCAAGCGTGGAGTATGGACATCACATCGAAAACAAGAAGTATACAGTAGTTGATTTCCCGAGTTTGAGCTACAGGTTAGACACTTCTCTCACAATCATTGGCCTGATATAACCAGAAACTGTCTATTTTTTTGTGAGGACAGGCTGGGTACATTCTCATGTTCCATCTGAAATACTCGCAATAACCTCTGCCACATGCTATGTGAATGTCATTACTATCATGCTACCACTACTACTGCAGAACTTATAACAATTCGTCAGAGAAACCAGTTCTACAAAAAGTCCGAACTTATAATGAAAGCAGACCCAAAGGATGTAAATCTAGCACAACCGAAACCTAAAAGGGGCCACCAAGTCGATGCAAATATTGCAATCGAATCGAACGAAAAAGGAAATAATGATTAGGTCGAACAACAAATCAATACAAAACCAGATCACCTCGAATGATACAGATCTCGATTGATTGGGGTAAACGAATCCGAGGTCAAGTTCTCCTCGACTCCTTTGCCGTCGACGAGATTCGCGATCGAGTCGAAGAAGAGGAGAGAGATTGCCACGATGAGGAGACGGCGGCGACGATAAGGAGGAGGAGCAGCCATTGGAGATGGGAAAGGGTTTCGATGTTCATCCTTCATCGCATGCTTTTTGCTTTTTCCATTTTGGTTTCTGATGATGATGCACCACTTGAGATGATGTTATGGTAATTGGTGATTATTAGAACTGCTTTGACCCAGACATGGAGGGGAGGTCGGATCCTTGCCTTTCTTGTTCCATAATTTTATGTTCATTGTTTTTTCTCGTGTATTGAATTATAGAATTAAGAATATATATCATAATATAGATCTATTTAATAATAATTTAAAATTAAAATAATACAAATTAAGAATCAAGATTAGAATATTATCTTTTAATCTTAATTATTTATTTTTTACTGTTTAATCTCAATCATTCATTTTTCACTAGACATATCTATATCATACCACACTTCCTTTTTCTACAAATATACTTCCTCTCCTTTGGAATAAATACAAAATATAGTACTATTTAATATATATTTTTAAAAAAATTCTTATTTATTGTAATCAAGAAAAAAAATTACGTCATTAATAAAAAAATTGACATATATAATTTAAACTATAATTATTGTGATGACAATTTTGTAAAGATGATGTTTGATTGTCTCATTACATAAGTTAAAATTAATCTCGACAATCCTCAACTCAAAATAATTAGGGGTGAGAATTGGATAAAAATCAAATTTTTTTTCAATTGCGGTTAACAAAAAAATTATCAATTTCTAGAAAAGGGGAAATCAAAACCGAACCAAATTTCGGTTTTTTTATTTTCGTTAACCAAAATAAATTTTGTTGTTTGGTTTTTACCCAGGAATGTAAAAAATAACCGAATTTTTGAAAAAAAAAACATATTTAGGTAAAATAACATAGAATCTTTATTCAGAAAAACCAAAAATAAAATATAATAATTGAATTTGATAAAAGTATATGTTTTTTGAATACAAAAGGAATCATATTTGTTATTGTATAAATATAGTTCAAAAAATAAATTTTGATTATTAGATTAACCGAAAAACATGCAAATTCGAAAATCGAAACGGAATTTAGGCTAATTACTAAAAAAAACAAAAACTAAAAAACCGAAATTGAATCATTTTTTCGATTTGATTAAGATCGATTTTTCGATTTTCAGTTTATTTTTCTCACCCCTAGTTATATTTGTTTGAGACGAAAAAAATATTAATTTGAATTAATCAATGCAAAATTTTTGAACTAAAGTTCTACTTTCAAAACAAGACGTTCTCTAATGCATCAACCTTCATGTCACCCCAAAGTAAATTATGACACGTAAACAAAAAATATTATCTTGGTCTCATAAAAAAACAAAACATTGATTTAGATCAATGATAAAATTATTCAACTTCTGAATCCTTCATGAGACGATCAAATATCGTTTTACGTAAAATTATCTTAAAACAGTAATGATAATTTAAGTTATGTATTTCAATCATGAGTCAGTGACATAAGTTTTTTACGTTGTTAAGACGAATAACGAAACTCATCAAAATACGTGTTAAATAATACAATGATATATAACATATATTTTTTATGTGACGGATGGAGTAATAAAGAAAATTTTGATTTATTGTTGTCCAAAAATAAAAATGATTTGTCTCATTACAAAGTTTGTTTGCTTAATAAGAGTACAATAGTGTTTATTGTGTTGGGTTATTTACATCAGATACACCTATAAAAAAATATAATATTATTTTTTTATAGACGTATTTTTTTTTTTTCATTTTATAAGTTCTAAACATACTCCAACATATCTGTTTAATATCACATCATTTTTTTCTCAATTATAAATTCTATTTTTTTCATTATCTATAATTTATCTTATAATATCTCATGTGAATGTTTAACACCAAAACTGCGACGCATTAGCAAATTAGGGTTCTGCGTAATAATCAGCGCCCAATTTGACCCCAATTTGCCCTAATTTTCCCCCAAATTGCGCCGGCTCCGGACCACGATGCCGACAGCGAGCGACGCAGAGAAGAACAAGTACAGCATAATCGTGCCCACATACAATGAGCGTCTCAACATCGCCCTCATCGTTTACCTCATCTTCAAACATCTCGGGTACCCTTCAATTCTCTCCTCAAAATCTCTTATTTTATTGTTTCTGATTTCGGATTAGCTTAGTTTTTGGTGACCCAAATGGGATGACGCGGAGTTGAATTGAAAGATGGCGTTTGAATGTTGTTAACAGAAAACATCTTATGGGGGAAAATGAGAAATGAGATTGTTTTATTTGGATGATTGTTTCTGATTTTTGGGAATGGAGGAGACGGAAAAGTTGGAAAATGCGGCGGTTGAATCGGAAGTCGATGATGGATATTTATATGGATTCATCATTTCATTGTTCTGATGCTTGTTGATACAATCATGATGGAGCGTAGGTTTCTTATGGTGTAGGATTATGTGGTGCGAGTCTAATGGTGTGCGACGATACAATCTATTGCAGGCCTGGTTTGGTAATTCTATGACTATGATATTGTAATTTGGGAAAGATTTTTGCTTTAGAAGCTTATGATGGGCAAACGTCGATGTTACATGATTTGAGTTGCATGGAAATAACTAATACGGACTGAAGATGAAATTTGGATAAATGCAGTAGATAATGTGATTGCTAATGTCCGTGCTTGGTGTCTGACGATGAAATACCTTGAATCAGCTTCCTCCATTACTCTTAGCATGTGCACTTATACTATCCAAATCTGCTGTGGGTCTAAATTGTATTAGTTAGTTCACTTGTTCGTTGAGACAGGGACTTCAATGTGGAAGTTATTGTCGTGGATGATGGAAGTCCTGACGGGACTCAAGATATAGTCAAGCAGTTGCAGCAAGTGTATGGGGAAGATCGTGTAGTAAGTGTTGCTGGTATCCTGTAGAAGCATATTGGTTCTTTTTTTGCTATACGTGACTGTCTCTTTTTTTCTCTGGAAATGTCTTGTTTCAGCTATTGAGAGCCAGACCAAAGAAGCTCGGCTTAGGTGGGTGCTAGTGTGTTTTTTTCCCGTTGTTGAAATGAAAACAATGATGCTATAGTTTACTATGCTCGTCTGCAGGAACTGCTTATCTTCATGGCTTGAAGCATGCTTCTGGCAACTTTGTTGTTATCATGGATGCCGATCTATCACACCATGTAAGCGTATTCTGTTACATATTGTTGACTGCATTGATGTTTCTTGCGAATTTTGTGTGGAATAGTTTTTACCTTGGCCGAGTTACGGTTATTTTCTTCTTTGAGTGAGCATATAGTGGCATACAATTTGCCAATCGCCCCAGGTCCCTAAATACAGGTTATAGTTTTGTATATTTGGAAATACTTGTTTGAATTTGGTCTTCTTATTCCTAGAGAAGTGGGTTGTATGTGAATTCGCACCCTCATATTTTTGGCTACATTTCATCTCAAATTAGTTCTTCTATTTGCAGCCGAAATACTTGCCGAGCTTCATCAAGTAAGTATGACCATATCCAATATAAAGTCATGAGTATTAGAACCCTCTTTTTCTTGTGAAGCCTAGAGTCTATGATATGTTCAATGACTTCATGCTATATCTCAGAAAGCAGCAGGAGACTGGTGCAAGCATAGTTACGGGAACACGATATGTTAATGGTGGTGGGGTTCATGGATGGAATCTTATGCGGAAGTTGACAAGTAGAGGAGCCAATGTTCTTGCCCAGACTTTTCTCCAGCCGGGTGCCTCTGACTTGACAGGATCTTTTAGGTGCATAATCAACTTGATCGTAGAGATTGCTGTTTTCTTAAGTTCCTTCCCAAGACTGAAATCTTAATACATCTTCTTCAGGCTTTACAAAAAATCTGTACTCGAAGATCTCATTAATTCGTGTGTCAGTAAAGGATACGTTTTTCAAATGGAGATGATTGTTAGAGCTTCTAGAAAAGGATACCACAGTGAAGAGGTAAACCATTCTTAGTCTGAATTTCAGTTTGTAGATAGATGCACTATATTTTATAATAATTTCCAAAATGATGGATTGATACTTTTGCTTCTCTTATGTGTTGGCTCTTGACAGTTTGTGATTGGCTCATTTTTTCATACATGTCAAGCAGGTCCCTATTACTTTTGTTGATAGAGTCTATGGCAGCTCAAAGCTTGGGGGCTCCGAGATCGTGGAGTATCTGAAAGGCCTTGTCTACCTCCTCTTCACAACATAAGATTGGCGACTTTTTCATTGGATCACCGAAAATTGGATCTGTAACCACAACTCGGACCCTTTTTGCTTGATGGTGCTGAACTGGATTTCTCAAAATTAGAAACATTGTCCTAGGATTATATTCATACAGCATTGGAAATAAGTGTAACAGAATTTTGTAGTAACAGAATATTTTTCCTATTCGAAGTTGTAGCAGTTACTGATGCACATCATACAAGTTTCTTGTTATTTACAGGTTTTACTTCTTTAGTGGTTCTTTACAAGCTTTACAAGTCTGATTGGGTACTCCCGCCGAACTAAAAATATTTTCGTGCTGGTGGTCGCTTATCCACGATCATTCTAAAACTGTTAAAACCTATCCTGAAACAATCCGTTATATTTCTAAAGTTCCTGGTTTGAATCTTTCTTGTCCGCCTACCAAAGTGGATTTGATGAACCAACTACAGAAGTACCCAGAAGACATCAAACATAAGACATCAAACGTTATCTGTATGAGAAGGACGAGTTAAAACAAGAATATTTCATACATGAAGGAAAACCAAATGAGCCAGACAGCTCTATATCGGATACCCTTCAAAGAATATCGAAGATGATGTTCTTCGATATAATAAGAACATAATTTTCCTTGGAATCTCATCTCACTCGATTTCCTGATAAGCATAGTAGGTTCTAACTATTCACAGCCTCTCATTCCATAAGACAGAAATGACAATTTAGAAATACATAAAGCAAGAACGGAAATTTGTTCACTTAAGAGCTCAAGCCAGATGCTCATACAGATTGATTCTGAGTGTGTTTGCCCTCGAGTACAACTGAGATATAGAACAACTTCATAAGAACATACAAACAAACCAAACGGGTCGTCAAACAACACATTTGGACTTCATCTTGAAGGCCTGCTCATTTACATTAGGAACAGTTACCTTGAGGAAGCAAGCCGAATATAGGACTTCATTTTTCGAGTTTCGCCTGTTGCTCACTTGATACTAATCGTTGCCTTGAAGAAACATTACGAGAGCTTCCGACTGGACAAGTGAAAGAGTTCAAGTGCTCTTGAAAAATTCTACCCATGGGGCAACTTCTATTGCTCAGATTGCAGCCTTAAGAACAAAGAGTTCAAGTGCTCTTGAAAAATTCTACCCATGGGACAACTTCTATTGCTCAGATTGCAGCCTTAAGAACATGTTATCTAGTAGAAACAGTGCAGGCTCACATCTCGCAGCATACCCAAATTTCGATGTGCTATACTTCCTGTGAACACCTGTCAGTTTCCCGGTGCCAGCAGCCCGATGGTAAGTGACCATCAGCCTCGAACATTCCCTGATACAACGCACCAAAACCCACCATCAGGCATAATCACAAACGGAACCGCATGGCCTAGACAAAATTCGGTGTCCTAACTTGAAAAAATAAAACTTACAATAGCTGTTCTTGTGAATAAGCATTGTGCCACTCGTCGAAAGTCTTATTCCATTGCTTGCACTTGTTTATAGTGCATTGAGCAGTGAATATCGCAGCAGCTGCCAGCTGCGAAGGTGGAAACCGGAGCATCTCGTACTCGACTAGGCACAACTCGATCATGAAAAAGGATAGAAGTTCAAGCTGGTATAATCAAGTCATAGAATTCATCAATTTGCGTATTCATATGAAAGCAAATTTTTAAAAATAAAAATAAAAAATCTCATATTAAGTAAGATGAGAAACTGAAGTTTCAGAACATACTCTCCTATCTGACTGTGCCGCTTTAAGAAATCTCCGCATAAACACATAAGGAGTGGGAAATGATAAGTTGAAGTTGAAAGTATTGACCATTAGTTTCTCCTACAAGCATAAAGAGTCAGCTGAATCACAGGCACAACCTTGATGCATTTAGTCAATAACAGCAGAATCATAATTAGAACTCTGATTATGACAAGTCGACGGACTGGATTACCATTTGAAGCACTTCCTGCCTAGTGTAAGCCCTGTCACAGATCAAGATCAGGTCTTCTACTACAGGAACTGAAACCTCTTCATATTTGCATGCTAGAAGCATTGCAGTGACCCCAACTAGCTGGAGTTTTCTTCTGACAACGGATTCGATTGCTAAGAATCTGTCAATGAGATTGACAGTGAGATATAATGACTCTTCCATCAGCTCGAACTTGTAATGGACCTGTAATCAGAATGACAGTAAGCGACCGATATATATAATCACCTTCGAGTAATTCATCCATTGTTCTTTTACTTACCTCGATCAGCCAATCAATGAGAATACCTCTCATTCTCTCATTGATGTCATCTTGTCTGTCCATATAATTGGGCATGACACAGCTAGAACGCTGCAAGATGTAGGACTAAATGTCATTTTCCAGTGATAGGTCACCTGCTATCCAGTTGCTATGATAAAACACATGCTAGACTTGAAAGATAAGAGTGCTATCATCTACAGCAAACCTCAAGCTAAACTAAAGGTAAGCGGATCAGAAGGTATAGTTTCCATTAAAATTTGAAAAATGTGACACCTATTAAAAGTGACAGAGGGGCGTACCTCCACTTTCTTGTAGTAAGCATAAATCTCATCGACATACTCGGTAACTGCGAGTGCATTATTCTTGTCACAACCATCAATGTCCAAAACATGATCATCATCTGCATCTTCCATTTCAATTTCCTCATCCTAAAATACAACAATATCAACAATTCAACTAGACAGAAATCACTGGTTCTAACAACTGGATCAGGAGGTGCATTTGGAGAGGATCGGAGTACCGGTGCAATACCACAAGATCTCACTACAGGGAGTTAGATCACATACCATACGATCAATTTCCTCGAGCATTGCTTCAGTGTGCTGAAGAAACATCGGGACTGGATCACTTGAAGCCTCAGAATCCTCCGCATCAATGATGTTGCAATCATCGGGTTCAATAGAAGATGATCCTGCTTGTTTTGGCTTCTTAGTTCCCTATCAGGAACAAATGGGCAGAACTCAAAATTAGAAAGCATGGTGTTACTTAAAATCTATGGTTTGATGAATCTGCCACATTCCAGACTCATTTCATCCTTGATTAGCCACAAGTGTCTGATTCAACGTTAATAGGTCATTCATCGATTTGTTTGAACAATGACAGGTTGCTTGAGGCAGAATTTCAACAGATCACCAATCTTAAGCAAACTAACACACTTCTGCAGGAATAGAATTTATGTGTACCTCATTCTTGATGGTCAGGACATTAAACTCAGTTGTAGATTGTCTCACATACGCCAACTGTGCAGCAAACTTCCTACAGTCGCAGCAAGAATACTATGAAACAACACAACAGGAAAATAAACCAGAACACAAGTGCTTAAGTCAGAAATTCATTCCAGATAATTAGCAATCCACTTACCTGGTAATTGGACGATGAACCGGAACCATCGGATCCTTGTCACAGGTAATGACATCTTTTCTAAATCCAAGCCATTCAAAGCAAAAAACCCAGTTAAAAACATGGGACGAACTTTCAAGGCAGTGAAAATCCATGAATGAGAACAAGGTAAAAAAACAACTACTTCAGATTAGGAGTGAATCAGAAACTACCCCAAGAATGATCTCTTGTTCACCGCACAGGCGGGTGGTGGAACATCAATGATATTCCGGTTTATGTCCTTAAGCGCCCTCCGATTATTCCCAATCGGCGCAATGCACCTCCCTCCTCCGACTCTCAACCCTCCTTGACAAGCAAGGTAAACCCATTTCAGGAATCACATTCAAAGAAACACAAGAACTCATAATCCAAATTAGATGAGCCAGGGTTTAACATAATCACATAAGCCAATTTCAACCATTATTCTCGTTTAGATAAACTACCTTCATGTTGAACATGACTCTGCCTGATAACAGTAGGATTGTTCTCATCAGATCCAGCCATTTTCACCACAAAAACCCACTCGATCGAATTCGAAAACCCGAAAATCACAAAAATCACACCGGCAATCAAGCAGAATACCCTGAAATTCCAAATACCCAGATGAGGAAATCACCCCAAAATCACCCAATCTCGCTCAAAGAACCCCAAAAGACACATTCAAGAACAAACCCAGAAACCAAAATTCAAATCCCAGAAACGAATACCTCCCAATTTGAATAAAAGCTCGTTCTTTAAAGAGAAAGGGGTTTTGATGGGATCAGAGATGAAACTGTGAGGAATTGGATGAATCCATTGAAGACCCAATTCACACAATCTCTTTAAAATCTCAATTTCTCTCTCTATTCTCTTCCTTGAGAATCGCTGAGAGGGTTGTTTTAGGGTTCCAATGGGTAGGAATTGAGACAGATAGAGAAATTATGACGGTGAATTTTGCTTTTTTGTCCGTACATGTTGATTTTGAAAAACCAACGCAACGGCTAGTTTATTACTATGATGTAACGATTAAAAAAAAAAGAAGATGAAACTTTGAAAAAGAAGGAAGTTGCGATACCTTTGGTTAAGACAGGATAGGAAATGAATGCTTAGATACAATTTTGTGCCCAGTGCCCCTAATAATTTCTGTAGTGATTGGCCAGTTTGTGCGAATTCAATCCTTAATCTTTCCACATTTTCAATGTTGATGGTCAAAATTCATTTTTATGAAAAATATATATTACCCCTTTCGTTTCATTACTTTAATAATATTTGTGTCGAAATAATATTTGACACGTATGTAGCGAAGATCAAACATAGATTTTTATAAATTTATCGTGAAACATGAATAATTTTGTAAGTTACTTATTTTAATCTAATACATATTATGAGACAGTCATACCTGATTTGATATGAAAACGAGACTTATATTCATTTGTATCGAATAATACAATATATATATATATATTCTAAAGTTTATGGAACGAAAAAAATATATATTAGGATTCAAAACACATGTCCTATAATCCAATAAAGGAAAATATGAAAGGAAGATTTTTACACTTCGGAAAAAAATATTGATTCAGGTATCAATGTCAAACCATATATTTAGAAATTCAATCAAGATACCATAAGAAGTGGTATACTTTGAGGAGTTTTTGAATTATAAACTGCAGCATTTGTCACAAGAACATTTTTGAAATGAAGTTTTTGTTTTATATTAAATGGATTGATGCAACCAAATTCTCAATATAAAATAATAAATGACTGCACTAAATAGGATGTCTTTGATTTTTTCACTGTTTTCGAATTTTAGAATTTATCATTTTGTTTGCTTTCTTTTCCACATTTACATTTTTCATCCTCTCATCATTATAAATTTATAAAGGAAAAGTTACCAAAGAATTTAAAAAAAGAGTCCTAATTCATATAATACGGAACAAAAATCCTATTCTCATACAAATTTAAGTAGAACCCAAACCCATCCAAAAACCACAAATAAAAAGAAGACGCATTGAAATCCCCAACCAAAATCAACCAATCGTTGAATCCAAACCCATTCTGGAATTCAATTCACTCTTCAATCGGGAAGGACATTCTGTTTCAACAACAAAATCAATCGAACTGAAAATGAAATTCATAAAGTAGGGTTTCAGTTTTTGAATTTTGTATATTAAATTGAATTGATTTGATAAGAATATAAATACATGCATAAAATTCAAATATGATGATTACAGACTATGTTTGTTAGATTTGGTAACCTAAAGAAGAATTCAGAACGTCTTCTTAACCTATTCAGAGCGTTCGCATGTGTTAGAAAATTATGTTCATTATATTAGATATAGATTAATTAAGCAATGAAATTGTACTTTTCAGGTGGGATTTGTTCAGGGATACTGTTTGATTTGTTAAGACACACTATTGTGTAAAATAGAAACTAAAAATATTATTTAACTCAGGCACATTGTTTATTTTTCTTAAAGACACAATGCTTTATGAATAACTAATTAAAACATTATTTAGTTTAGGCGCACTGTTTAATTTGTTCAGTCACACTGTTCTAAAAAAAACAATTTATTTCAATGTTGGTTTATTTAGAACAATCACCTTTTTCCTGTTTGAAAAAGCAATGTAACCAAGTTTCAGATAAAAAACACACTATTTTATTTACAATTGACACACTTTTTCATTTACGATGACGCATTGTTTCTTTTTGTTGTTAATATTTTTTTCCATGTTAGGTTAATTCAATAAGAACAATGACATAGTTAAGAAGCAATTTAGTAGCTTTAATCAAGCTAATGAAAAAGGAACCAGATTCCAATGTACATAAAAGAACAAAATCCAGCTCAGAAAAACACGATTTTGGATGTTGTTCGACGCAATTCAAGGAGAGAAATTTACTAGTTCAGATTGTCGAAAGAGTGACAAGTTCATTCGAGAGGTTATAACAAAATACAATAAGGGACGAGTACATTCACTTTTGATGACAAAGAATTGACGCTTGGTCCGTTGGATGTAAAGCTCTTCTTCAGCATTGTTGATGGAAACGAAGAAATAACCGAGGAAGACTTGAACACGGTTAATGAAACTAAATTCTTGCAAAGAGGATTCCTAGAAGAACATAACTGTCCAGCAAAATACAAAAGAGAGCTTACGACGACAAAGTTATAGGAAACAACCGTTGAAGCATCAAAAGAACAGGAATAACATGACTACGAGGACATCTCGTAAAGTGTATCTAATCCAACTTCGGTTGCGTAAAGTGCAAGAGACTTTCAGAATAGTTTAGCACCATGAGGAAAAACTTGGCCAACATCTTGAATCAAATTAGACTAATGAAAAGAACGCAAATGTTGTTTAGAATTGCTCGATGAACCAACTTTAGACTGGAGCAACAACTCAGACACAACATCATCACCAAAATTATTATTTAATATAGAATATTCAACATGATTGACAATTAGTGTATCAGAAGAATCAAACAGTGAAAAATTACTCAGACGTCCTGTTTCGTTGTATTCAGGCGCATTGTTTCAATGAATTGACGCCCAGTTTTATTTCCACAATTTGAAAACAGAAACGAGGCACGAGAATCCAACACCTTTCCACTACAGTCAACATTCACACTAATTGAGGACAAACGAAAGCATATCATCGGCTCAAACAACATCATCAAATCTTCTTGATCATTAAACAAGTATCGATCATGATCCGGAAGTAAATAATACAAACTCTATTCATCCAATGAGAAGATTTTGAAACAAACTCGTACTTTGTAAACATTTGTTCAAAATCGAAATGGCATAGAAACAATCGAGATATATTACCAAATCTACAAATAAACATGATCTTGTCATCCATTGCAAAATCGATCGATGATGACGTTCATGAATAAAACTCTTTGTTGATCACGATGATTTTCTTCGATCTGCATTATGGTTCACGATGATTTTCATCAATCTGGATTTAGGAATTTGTTGACAGTTCTTCGTTGTTGATCGACGATGAAAAAAAAGCTGCTACCAAAATAACACACCTTGATTTTAGAAAATTTTGAAATTGTATGATTTTGGTTTTTTTCGGTGTTGTATGCTTAGGATAATTTTCTTTAATTTATAATTAAAAATTTACATATACATTATAAATTTATCTTGACTTTTGAAGTTAGAACATATACTTTTTAAGTTACACTATGCATTTTTTAAACAACAATATTTTTGTAGACCGTAACCACTATGCTCTTCAACAACAATAAATGCGCACCACATATGGGTGAGAACTGAAAACTGTGACAAAACAAAATCAATAACAAAAATGAAAAATCAATAGCGAAAATGTGAAATCACTTTATAAAATAAAATGATTTTTGATATAAGATCTTGAATACGGTACTCAAATGAAACATGAGAACGAAATCAAAACCAATTTTCTTTTTATGATTTTCTATTTTTTACTTCTGTTTATCAATTTGAAAACAAGAATCGAAAACAAATACTCCCTTAAAATTAAGTAACCCTAAAATATTAAGTAACCTTAAAATTATAAAAACCCTAAAATATTTCTATCTTATATCACATTATCTTTTTTACATTATTTTTTCTCTTTTCACCACTCACAATTATTCTTTATATGAAAACACTAATCACAAGGATATTTAGATATAAAAAAAACACTAAATCAATCTTATTCTTTATATTTGCAACAAGTTAATAATTCGTACTTTATCTAAGATAGAAAAAATCCTACCATTTAATCATTCTATGAAACAAAAAAGAGAAAAATAAAAACATGAATGATACCAAACATAAAAGTGTTAATCGAGTCTGTTCGGGTTAATCGATTTGGTTTTTTTCTATTCGGTTTTACAACCCAAATCTAAAACCAAACCTGATTAATTAATTGGTTCGATTTTTTTAATTTTAAAACGATTTTATTTGTATAATTTTGTATAATGTCGTTTTAAATTTTTTAATATTATATATATATATATCGTTTATTAAAATAACTTTATAAATTTTTACAATACATGTTTGCAGAAATAGATGAGATATATCGAGTTAAAAAAAGAGAAAGAAATAAATTATATTAAAAATATATGAATAAATGATTTTCTTACTTACCAAATAAAAAATATTTGATCAAAAAAATAGAAATTATGACTGAAGATTTTTATTTTTTAGTTGTAACAAAGAAAGTATGGACAATATCCATAATATTTAGGATATTGGGTTATTTTAGGTTTAAAATAATGTAATATGTTGGATATTTAACCTTAACAATCTCAGATAAAACGATTACAATGATTAATTTTAAACAATTTATTAATTGGTTATAAACGATTTGATTAATCGATCTATAATCGATTTTTTAAATCGGTTCAATTTTAAATCATGATTTTATTTTATAAATTAAAATTGAATCATTTAATAATCGATTTTAATATAACGAATTCGATAATGATTCGAAAATCAATTCGACCTCTTTTTAACAACATTAAGCAAGCATGTGCTAATTTATGTAACTTGTTCCTTTTTTTTCCTTTCTTCCTTTCTAAAATGTGGCTTGTCCCTGTCTCTTCGTGAATCGAAACCCAACCAGTCGGCGGGGGAGTCAAGCAAAGGGACCCACACAACAAGAAACCACGATCAGCATTTGCATTTTCCTTTTTGCCCGGTGGCCCAGACCAGTGGTTTCTCTATTCCGTCATCGAAGAGCCGACTCTCACTGACCAGGGAAATCAGTCCCATCTCTCATCTCCTTTCTCTCAAAATAAATCATTTTGTTAAAAAATTTCTACGGATATCTTGTGGAAACTAGATTCGACATCGACCCAACTGTGTGTATTCCGAGATTTCATTTTCCCCGTGTGATTATCTATTTTATTTCTTGTTGCAATTTTATTTTCACTTCCGGTTTTTTTAATTCATAGTATGAGAATGGGTTGGATTGGAATCGCTAAGCGATTCGATTTTGCGTGATTCGCAAACCCTTGTCTGTGATTCATATGTTGTTTAAAACAAGGGTAAACCCTATTTAGGACGGAAAGAACTGGGCTGTTATAATTTATTTTATTCATATGATTCCTCTATCTCTTATCTTTTGCTCGTGTTATTTTAATTTTGAGTTGCATCACGTGTTGATCACGCAATCACATTGGCATCATTTTTTTTACACTACTAGTGGCCTGAACTCCTGACTAATAGGAGTAATTTTCTAATTTGGTGAAGTTACATTTCGGCTCTAAGTGCAGTGTTGAATAGGGAGAATAGTTGCCAAGTTACCTACTTATATGATTTTCTTTGTCTTGCAAGTTTAGATCACTCAAAATGGGAAACGTTTCTTGTGCTGAATTCATAGATATGTGAGCATGTTGCTGAATTCAAAAGCTGATGTCGTGTTAGTTATCTATGCTCTGTATGTTCAAACCTACGCCTTGTTTGGAGAAAGCCGGCTTAAGCAAAGCATTCTCGACTTGAAGACTGCTGAAGGTTTCGGGGTTTCGTGGTTTGCGATATCTTCTTGCCTCCGTTGCTCACATTCTAAATAAAGGAGATTGTTACTCATCTTTTTATGTTCTTTGCCATCATATGCAAAGCATTTGTACCGAGGCAATTTCTGTGAAGTAGGTTGGTTGTTTCTGGAAAACAACATGACACTAACACGTGTTCAGTGTGTGATATCTCACATTGCAGGTTGGTCAGCATCAACGGCAGTTCATATGTTAGACGCATATGTATCTTGAACAATATGTTGGAATAGATCAAGGTTTGGCTTCGTGACCTTCGTCTACCTCTTTATGTCTGTTGCCCGCGTAAGTCATTGTTGATGTATTGTCTTCTTTTTTTTCTTCTTCTTTTTTTCGGGTTTTACACACTTTTGCCTTCTAGAATAGCATCAAGAATAACGTTGAGACGCTTTTTTTGTGATGAAAAACATTTGAGAGTTCAAAAAAGGTGAACATTTGATGTGTAAGAATTAGTTGCTAGTCTCTAAGAATTTTGCAAAAGTGAACATACTTTCGGAATTTCAAAATTTTTATACTTTTGCTAGTTAGCTACAGTTAGCAATATTAAGAATTGGTTGACTATGCCAAGGCATGAAAGTAAATTGTGACATATTTGAGTTGTACTCTTTCATCTGGCCCGCTGTTAAAACGGAGGTTGAATCGATTACTGAATCGGTACCGAATGCGACTGAATCGATTATTAAATGGTTCGATTTTGATTTACGAAATGAAATCGCGATTTAAAACCGAACCGAACCAAGAAATCGATGATAAACCGATTAATCGAACCGTTTATGATCGATTAGCGAACCATTTAAAAATTATTATCGTAATTGTTTTACATAGAATTGTTAAACTTAAATATCAAACACACTACATTACTTTAAACCTAATATAACCTAATATCCTTAGTATTGTGAATATTGTCTTTGCTATTTTTTGTGAGAAATGGAAATAAAAACCTTCGATTATATTTTTTATTTGGTTAGTAAGAAAAACATTTGTTCATATACTTTTTGTATAATTTATGTCGTTTTTTTTTAATTCGATATATCTAATTTATTTTTACAAACATGTGTAGTAAAAAAATAAAGTTATTTTAATGAACGATATATATAATTAAAATCTCAAAATGATTAACACGAGCTCGTAAAAAATCTCTAAATAACAGTACAAATAAAACCGCTTAATAAATGGGTTTGGTTTTGATTTTTAAATTGACTAATTAATCAGTTCAATTTTGATTTTGGATTTTGATTTTGGATTGTATAAATCGAACCAACAAAAAATTGAACCGATTAAATCAAACTGACCCGATTGACACCCTTATCTGGCCATCCTGTAGAAAAACTATCGGCGGCTAAAAGGTGATGGTTGTTCCTGGAGTTGCCTGCTAATCTGGACCAAACTATATGGCTAAAGTTTGGAATAGGATGTCAATTTCAATTGGTTATGCATATGGGCCTCAATGGGAAGTGAGTGCAATAATTTGTATAGCATACAGTAACTCTCCTTTTTCCTTTCATATTCTTCGTTTTTTCGCGGGTAAATATCATCTTCTTTTGCTCTCAGTAGTGTAGGTGTTTCATGAGATGTCATGTTAAGTATTCAAAGTACATCCAGGAGGCTGTTTTTGTTCCGTGTCATTTTTTTCGCCTTAAAAAGTTAGCTTAGGAGTCAAAAGATAGAAGAGTATTGATCTTGTTCTATTGTCCATTGCAGCGCTGAACCTGTAGAAGCAGGAGATGGCCATGGGATCATGGCCACAAGACGAATCTCTCTATCACCAGTGCCTCCTCTCCCTTTACTTCCTCGGTCCTCCAACCGCGGCAGCCCAATTATTCATTCAGGCACCGTATGGGAAGCATCGGCACCCTGGGTGGGGCCCTACTATCTCGCCGTCCCTAGCCTGGTTCCTCATGGAGAGCCCGACGGTGTTTTTAACTCTTCCGACATATTCATTTGGTCAGCACTCGTCCAACCTGAGATCTCTTTCTCTCCTTTCTGTGTTTCTACTGCACTATATCCATCGCACCTGCATCTACCCTCTCCGCCTCCGGAAAGCTACTAAGGCCAACACCAAAACACCCCGTGATTTCCCCGTGTTTGTGGCGCTTCTTGCCTTTGCCTTCAACTCACTGAACTCTTATGTCCAGGCCAGATGGGTATCCCACTATGGCGACTATGAGCGAGATCAGTGGTTCTGGTGGCGCTTTACTGGCGGGTTTGCAGTTTTTGTGCTTGGTATGATGAATAATGCAAGATCGGATCTGGTGTTGGTGGGTCTGAAAGCCCAGGGCGGAGGATATAAGATTCCTAGGGGTGGGTGGTTTGAGGTGGTGAGCTGCCCAAACTATTTTTGGGAACTGGTGGAGTGGTTTAGCTGGGCTGCGATGACTTGGTCGTGGGCAGGGCTCGGGTTCTTCTTGTACACATTTGCGAACTTGGTGCCAAGGGCTTGTGCGAATCATCGGTGGTACTTGCAGAAGTTCGGGGAGGATTATCCCAAGGGAAGAAAAGCTGTTATTCCATTTCTGATATGAGAAAAGGGATTTTTTCGGCTATACTTCATTGCTTGCAGGTTTTCATTCTTTTCTAAAAGTATATGATAGATGATTGAAGCGGCGGGTGCTGCAGCTGGCATTCTGGTGTTGGATTTAATGATGGAAGTTATAGAACGTGGTTGTCCTGTGCCTTAGTGATACTGAAATGGCAGCAACTAGCAAAGATTTGTCGTGTAAATATTTATTTTACAGTAATGGATTTCTGCTTGGTGGATATAGGTACGAACCTCGGTCTCTTCATTTGTTGTTAAGGCATCCGATTATTTGAATGCTTTATGGCATTGGCGAAAAGCTGTAATAGACAAAGTACTGTTTATAACAGATTGAAGTATGAGATATCGTATTCTCTTTGTCCAAAGAGAAATACCATTTGATCTACGAGACCTATGTTTATCAGCTTGTCAAGCTTTCATTTGTCAGAATGATTCACCTTATGAGTACTGAAGTTTGGATATCTTATAGGACTAGCTATATGGTCGTAAGTCTGATCTTGTGCATCTCAGACCTGTTGTTTCGGCCTTCGGGTTAATTGAGCCGAAGTTCTGTGTCTAGTCAAGGGGCTCATATTTCCTCTATAGTCTATACAGAAACCTGTCCGCCCGATGATGTTCGGGTTACTGGTTTGCTTTCTTTTCTGTTGGATATTGAACCAATGGCTCGTGTCAGTTAGCCTATTAAGCATAAGTATCGTATTGTTCAAAATCTCTTGGTGTCACTATGCCACAAACAGCGTAGAGGTCTGCTTATTGTATCGTGCCTATTTGATAACACAGGCATGATAGGGATATATTTTTAGTACCTAACCCTATCCACTCATTTCTTAGGATGAGTCTAAACAAATCCATTTACCTAGGGAAAATTCCGCAAAATTTGAAAAACCAGAACGATTTCCCATTTCTATCCATTTCCCTCCATCAGCACTCCGGTTAATCTATCAATAGACCATCATGAATGTATTGCGAATAAGCAAATCTCAGAACCAGATTCCGCCCCTGGCCGCGACAATGGCCGCTGCAGAGGACAGCAAACGAGGAAGCATCGACGATTTCTTGGATGACGATTCCCTGATGACAAGTTTCCCAAGCCCCAAAGAGATCACAGACGTGATCCAAGTCGTTGAGAGAGAGATAGAATCGATCTGCTCGATTGGGGATTACAGGGTGACCCAGAGGAAGGAGAGCTTGAGCCTCGTGAGACGAATCAAGCTGCTTGCGCCATTCTTGGACGAGATCAAGGAGCTCGCAGGGCCTATTCCTGAGACGGCGCAGCCTGCATTGCGTGATTTGAAGAAGGCGCTCTTTGCCTCCAAGAGGTTGCTCAAGGCGTCTGCTGAATCAAGCAAGATGTATCTGGTATGTTTTGTGGGAATATCTATTTTTTCTGTATAATTCTTGCATTCTTTGATTGTATCTTATTCACATCATGTGTTGGATTTAGGCATTGGAGTATGAGGGAATGGTGGGTATGTTCCAATCTGTCAATGGAAAGCTAAGCGAGGCATTGGACAAGATGCCATATGATGAGCTTGGGATATCCGACGAAACAAAGGAGCAGGTATACCATTTTATACAGCTAATCCTAGGTTTCTGATGTTATGAGATTGTATTGGGGTGTTGTGTTGTTGTTTGACGTCTTTCATTCAATCCGAAGTTAGCTTTTTCCAGTCATGGACTCATGTCTATCTTGTTCTTTGGCTCTCTGCGGGTTAAGCAATAGTATTTGTTTTTCAGATTGAGCTCATGTGCGTTCAACTGAAGAGAGCGAAGCGTAGAACGGATACACAAGATATGGAGCTAGCCATGGACATGATGGTTGTTTTCAGCAAAGAAGATGACAGGAATGCTGATATCGCCATGATAAAGAGGCTGGCCAAGAACCTCGAACTGCACACAGTAGAAGACCTGAACGAAGAGTCTGCAGCAGTGAGGAAACTTGCAAAGGAAAAAGGCGAGAAGTATGCTGAAAACACTCAGAAGATCATCAATGTTCTAAACAAATTCAAACAGATAGCGGGAATAGAAGAGACCGACTTGTTTGAGGAACCAGTGAAGCCAAATCAGGACTCTGTCAAGGCTCACCCCCTGGATATTCCTCAAGAGTTTCTATGTCCCATCACTTTGGAAATAATGACAGATCCTGTAATCGTCGCTACTGGACAGGTAATCTTCTTGCACAACTTGACTCTCATTAACATTTAGAGATTTCGTTTAAGTCAAGCTACTAGTCCTCATCATCTAGGCCTTGAAGTCCATTAAGGTAAGGAAGGATATAAACTTTTAATATTCATGTACGTTCATGCGTGTTTATTCTAGTGAGTCGCAGCATGCCCATGTCCTTGGATCAATTCGTGTTTTTATCTGCATCTCCCTAGGTTGAGCTATTGATGTATAAGGGGATGGTAGAATTTCATGTTATTGAACTTATGTTTTCTTGTATATTAGACATATGAAAGAGCAAGCATTCAGAAATGGTTGGATTCTAATAGAAGAACTTGTCCAAAGACGGGGCAAGTGTTGAATCATGTGTCATTGGCACCAAATTACGCTCTCAAGAACCTTATCTTGCAATGGTGTGAGAAAAACAATATTCAGCTTCCAAATAAGAATGCAGCATTATGCACAGAAGACGCCGCTACTGCTGAGAACCGAGAGAAAATAATGTCCCTCGTTCGAGACCTTTCCTCCATTAGGCTAGTAGTGCAGAAAGAGGCTGTACAAAGTATACGTCTACTCTCAAAAGAAAATCCTGAGAACAGAGTCCTAATCGCTGACTGTGGTGGAATCCCTCCCTTGGTTCAGCTACTCTCTTATCCCGACTCCAAGATCCAAGAACACGCTGTCACGGCCTTATTAAACCTGTCTATCGACGACACCAACAAGAAACTGATATCCTCAGAAGGAGCTATATCGGCAATCATAGAAGTACTGAAACACGGAAATGTTGGAGCTAAAGAGAACTCAGCAGCCACCTTATTCAGCCTATCAATGCTGGATGAGAACAAAGTAACAGTAGGCTTATCTGACGGAATCCCTCCACTAGTGGAACTATTGCAACATGGGACGGTCCGTGGTAAAAAGGATGCCGCGACTGCATTGTTCAACCTATGCTTAAACAACATGAACAAGGCGAGGGCAGTCGAAGCAGGGATTGTGAAACCATTGCTTCAGTTGCTCAGGGATAACCACTTGGGGATGATCGACGAGTCCTTATCTATACTCTTGCTCCTGGTGTCGCACCCCGAAGGCAGGCAAGAGATAGGGCAGTTAACGTTCATCGGAACATTGGTCGAGTTTATGAAACATGGTACCCCTAAGAACAAGGAAGGTGCTGCGGCTGTTCTGCTCGAGCTAGGAATATCCGGTTCTTCTTTCTTGTTGGCCGCGCTTCAGTATGGTGTTTACGAGCATTTGGTCGAGATCACAAAGAATGGCACTAATAGAGCACAAAGGAAAGCTAGTTCGATATTACAGCTCATGAGTAAATATGAACAAATTCCTTGAGGCAAGTTGGTTAGTTATTCCGGCACAGAAGAAACCTAGGCATTTCCGGGTTCCACTTTTTCGATGTTCATGAGATTTTGTATGAGCACCCGCCTTTGTGTAATAACGTAGTTGATTGTACATAGTAATCGCGAGTACAGTGGATTCTTGTTTAGAATGGTACTCTCCCAATTTAGTATACAGCCAACATTTTAATTTTTTATACTATCCAATATATGTTTTGAAAGATTTCATTATTCGTCTTTAACGTTATGATAAAATTATGACCTTAGTAATAAATTGAAGTATATAGCATATACTATAATTAGTCTTTTACGATAATTTTTATAAAAAATGATGTTTAATCAATACACAACGCAAGTCAAAGTTTATGTCGACATATAGGTACAGTCAAAGTGACGGAAGAAGTACTGTTTCGCTTAACCAGCCACCGAACAACGAACATTCCGTAATCCATTATATATTTTATCACATAGGTTAGCACAAATAGTGATGATCATTTCTCATTCATCCGCATCATAGATGATTTGATTCCCTTGAATTAAGCTTTATTGGCGGGTTCACACACAGCAAAAGAATATTACAGGTTTCACACATCTGACTCATCGAAATCGTTTTTTAAGGTAGTCTGTTGGTATACGTGGCTCGTTAAAATTGGTTCGTGTCAGATAAGCCTCCAAAATTTTGGATGAGGCTCAGACACCGAAGGCATTGCTATCTCACATTTCCTCGATTTGCTTTCTCATTTGTGGTTTTTAGTTTAGCGTTATCCGCTCGCCACTGGTTTCGACGGTTTGTAAATTAGAAAATTGATGTCGGTCCCACAAATATCAAGCCTATCATCTGTGTGCACCGGATCCACTAGATTTCGCTCGAGTATCAAAATTACTCAAGTATTATTATCTCTACAATTAACCAAGTATAAAGGGAACTTTTTCGGGGGAAAAAAAAACAAAAGAACAAAAAACTAATTATTAAGAGGATAACAGGACCAAGAAAAATACTCAAATGATTATATATCATCCTGAAACAAAGTACTTTCTTATCCCATTTAAATTATGATATTTTTGTTTTTGTATTGTTCAATTTAAATTATATATTTTATTTATTAATTAATTTTTTTCATATAAATATAATAAATTATCTTTATTTTATATCATATTAATCTATCTATAACAATTTTTCATTCTGTCTCATATTCAAAAAGACAAATTGGACATTTTTTTTAAATTCAATACACATATCGGATCAATTTATTGTAATTTTATTGGGATGGAGGAAATATTTTATAATCTGAAAATTTGAATTTATTGAACCAATCCTTGAAAAAATCAAGTTTTATTTTACAGGAGACTACTTAATGATATTCATAAATTAATTTTTTATTTTAAGAAAAACTAGTACGTGTTTGGAATCATTTATGTTTCTTATTTTTTTTAATGACTGATAAAACAAATGTGTTTGATATCACTTTTTTTTTCTCGTAAGATGATTTTTATTTTCGATATTAATTTTTTATTTCTATTATTGATTTTGATTTTTTCAATCTGACAATAATATCAAACAACCAATAAAATATCATAAAGCCTAAGCCAGTTTTTCATCATGTTTTACTTACGTGATCATGTGATAAAACTCAATACATTCAAGACCCATAGAAGAAACCAGAAACCATAGAGAAATTGAATTTCTTCTCCACAAAAATCCCCATCCACAAAAATCCCCATAGTATTAAGTATATTTTTGTGGAGCTTGATCGGGTTCGCCACATTTCCCCCCAATCACAAAAATCAATATTATCTCCCCTCTCTTCAGCCTCTCTCGTCAGCCATCATCAACCCTCGCAGCTCTCTCATCTCTTCTCCGCCATGGATCCCTACAAGGTAGTACTATATTCATTTCACCATCGCTGAATCGAATCCGATTCGCTGATCTTGTTCATCTCTCATTAGATTCCGATTTCGGTATCGGAATTGATTTCGGTTTCGGTTTTGGTTTTGATTTGTGATTTGGAATTTGTTTGTTTTTGGTGCAGTTTCGCCCGTCGAGTGCGCACGATTCGCCGTATTGGACGACGAATTCCGGGGCGCCTGTGTGGAACAACAACTCCTCCTTGACGGTCGGCACCAGAGGTTCGAAATCCTCCTCTTATATAATCTTATTACTATGTATTTCTTGTTGATTATGGTTTTGATTTGGGTTTATATAGTTGGAGAATGCGTGATGAAGGGGGAGATTATTCGAAGTTGAGATTGAATTGGTGGGATTCATTGATCTTTGCCAACGCTAACTATACTTGGATAGAGTTAATCATATGATTAATGTTTGGGCTCGGTGAATTTGTGGTTAGCCACACAATGTTACGTGCGTTTAGACAGTTGGAGCTTCAAATTAATTATTCAGATTAAAAGTTCATTCTTGCGTCAAATGAAGAGAGAGAAATGAACTTTTGATTTCCACGTCCAATGATATATCCACACATATTCCTATGGTCAAGTCACAGCCAGCCACAAATCCTTGTTTTCCTTGATGTTTAGGATGCACAATCTTTGTGGACTTTCTATCATTATATAGACTTTTGATAAAATTGTTTTCTTAATTGAGGTATGAGTATTTGATATTCGCATATGACTGTTTGACGAGTTGGTAACTGAATCAAGTTTGTGCATATGAGCAGGTATTACTGGCTTCTGAAACACTATATAAACAAAATCGGGGTCTACCAAAAATGTTTACAAGCGATGTATAATCAAATTAAGTGCTCATATGAATAAGTTGTTAGTTCGAGGTCATAGTTTATGGCTTAGGCTCGGGGTTGACTGTATGTGAGAAAAACTTTCTGTTGATATGGGTACTTATAGGTACTTGTTTTTTGTCCCAATAAAGCAGGCCTACTTTGCTATATGCTCTCGAGATCTAACTTACAACGACAAAGAGTGTTTTCTGATGCCATCTAGAAGAACAAAGCACGAGGACAATAACATAAAGAAACAATAACAACAAAAGCAATAATGCCTACATACAAAAAAAGAAATAATGCAAAAAAGTAATTTCGCTGAGGTCTTTTATACTCCGATTAAGGAAAGAGAATGACACTATTCGAAAATGCCCATGTAAGATGGTGGATTGATATCTACAAGGCTGTATCTTTGAAAATACTTGAGTGATTTGGAGGTGCTAGTAATACAATCTTGGTTGAGGTCTCTTATGTGTATTCTGTAGTACTCAATGCCACTAGTTACACTGGGGAATTGAATTCGGGTAAGCATGATTGGTCCTTGTTAATGCATGATGGGTTGTGTAGCATCTTTTTGACTAGGGGAAATCGTGTTGTAGAAAAGATAAGGTAACAGACAGTTCTCTTGTGAAAATTTTCACAGTACTCCAAAGGAATTACTTGCATTATTTTCTTGCTTGAGTTGCTTTCAGTAAAATTGATGGTTATTATGTTTCCTGATGACCTAGTTAGAGAGTGCTGTGTATTTGTTATGATTTTCTTTTCTTTAAAAAAAAAAAAGTTCTGTACTCACTTCCACAGTATTTTTTCTTTTTAATTTCACCCATATCTGCGGTCCCCTTCTGATCCTTTTGGACTAATTTTTTTTTTGTCAATGATAGTTCGTGCTGTGCTGATGACCACCACCCGTTATTTCTAATCCAAAATAAGTACTCGGATATAAGTAATTTTGGGAAAAAATACTTCACTTGAGATGGAAATCAATAGCAATCCTTCAGATATAGTAATATTCCACTCAGCAAAGGTGTCATGAACTCGTGGTGTATTCATAGTGTCCTGCAGATGCTAGTTATGTTGATTTGATATGATCTCATCACGCAGGTCCCATTCTCTTGGAGGATTATCACTTGGTTGAGAAGATAGCAAATTTTGATCGGGAGAGGATCCCTGAGCGTGTTGTGCATGCTAGGGGAGCAAGTGTGAAGGGATTTTTCGAGGTCACCCATGACATCACTAACTTCACATGTGCTGATTTCCTGAGGGCTCCTGGTGTCCAGACTCCTGTGATTGTTCGCTTTTCCACTGTCATCCATGAGCGTGGAAGTCCTGAGACCCTCAGGGACCCTCGTGGCTTTGCTGTGAAGTTTTATACCAGAGAGGCAAGTGTTTATTGAGCGCATCTCTTTTAACTATTAACTTCAGTTTAACAGGTGTCCTGTCCTCTTAAATTATGCTTTGATCTGTATTGCCATAATGTTTTCTGCTCTCGTGGTGATGTCACCTGGCAGGGTAACTTTGATATGGTTGGAAACAACTTCCCTGTGTTTTTTGTTCGTGATGGCATGAAATTCCCAGATATGGTCCATGCTCTTAAACCCAACCCCAAGTCCCACATCCAAGAAAACTGGAGGATACTTGATTTCTTCTCCCATCATCCTGAGAGCTTGCACATGTTTACTTTCCTCTTTGATGATTTGGGCATCCCGCAAGATTACCGACACATGGAGGGGTCTGGTGTTAATACCTATACCCTGATCAACAAAGCTGGTAAAGTACACTACGTGAAGTTCCATTGGAAACCCACATGTGGAGTCAAGTGTCTGTTGGAGGACGAGGCGATTATGGTTGGAGGATCCAACCACAGCCATGCTACCAAGGACCTTTACGATTCAATCGCTGCTGGAAATTATCCTGAGTGGAAACTTTACATCCAAGTGATTGATCCGGCTGATGAAGACAAGTTCGACTTCGACCCACTTGATGTGACCAAGACTTGGCCTGAGGACATTTTGCCCCTTCTGCCAGTAGGCAGATTGGTCTTGAACAAGAACATTGACAACTTCTTTGCTGAAAACGAGCAGCTTGCATTTTGCCCCGGCATTGTGGTTCCTGGGGTCTACTATTCAGATGATAAGTTGCTTCAAACCCGAATCTTCTCTTACTCGGATACCCAGAGACACCGACTTGGCCCCAATTACCTGCAGCTTCCAGTCAATGCTCCCAAGTCTGCTCACCACAACAATCACCATGAAGGATTCATGAATTTTATGCATAGGGATGAAGAGGTACTAAATTGTCACATCTGTTTCTTATTTAAACTTAGTGTCTTGGTATGTTATGTTCTCAATTCATGCCATTCTTTCAGGTTAATTACTTCCCATCAAGGTTTGATCCTGTACGTCACTCTGAGACATATCCAATTCCATCAGCTCCATTGAGCGGAGGGAGGTCAAGGGTTAGTAAATTCTACTACTTGTTTCTTGATTCCCTAAAGCGATTCGTAATATTTAGAACATATTATGCAACTCAAAATGTTCTAATCTTGGAGATATTGTAGTTGAGCTGACCATCACCCTACCCCTACAGGTTGAATAAGCTGCATTGGGGTTTCAATTTATTTCTTGACATGCGATATAAATATCATAGCGTGATGTGGCTGCCATCTTATGCTGATTTTATCTTCTTTGAAGATTCGTGGTTGGGTACATGTTTTACCCTGTTTACGGGTTTGGCAATGCCGGAGGTTACCAGTTGTTCTTGGACCAACCCTTCGTAACATCATGAGCCTAACATATCTATGCTGCCACTCGCAAATGATTATGCTCTAGTATCTGACTTCATGTGTTTTTCCTGCAGCAAATGATAGCAAAAGAGAACAACTTCAAACAGCCCGGGGAGAGGTACCGATCTTGGGATGCTGCCAGGTATACCTCTCTTCCTATTTCAACGTTTTTGTCCCTGTAAGCTTCAAGGTCTCAACTTAATGACTGCTGGGTTCTTTTTTCATTTCCTTTCGTTTTATACCCAGGCAAGAGCGATTCGTGCACAGATGGGTTGAGGCACTATCTGATCCTCGTGTTACTCATGAAATCCGCAGCATCTGGATCTCCTACTGGTCTCAGGTACTTTGTGAAGCTCATTATGGGATGATCTCATTCTTGAATGATCCAAGAATTTCGAGATCACATTGTCTCTGTCTCCCTCCCTCCCTCTCCTGAATTTCTGTGAACTGTTCCATCGCAGGCTGATAAATCTCTAGGCATGAAGCTTGCGAACCGACTGAATGTTAGGCCGACAATGTGAAGATCCAGAGCTGGATACTTTCAAGGACTTAAGTAGATATACCGATCATAAAATGTAATGCGACTGGTGTGAAGCAATTACGTGCTCAGCGTCATGTTTCATCAGAATTGAAACTTGTATACTACATCACATGTGAACCTGAGACGCCTCTATGTCTTCTAATAAATGTCATGTTACTTGTATATTCGTGTCTTCTGCTATCTTGAGTTCTGTTCTTGCTTAACCTTTGCTATGGAGAATCACTTTTACGCTCTGTGCCATAAACCAAGCTTAAATTTGATAAATGAAACTGTGAGCTATCTAGTGAGATGTTGATTAGATACAAAGAAATTTGTATGCTATGCTGTATCAATCGCCCTCATGTTATTCAAGAAGTATCTCGATATGGCAATAAGATGCCATATTAGTGACAAATGGAGAATTCATTTCACAAATTTCATCTTCAATCTCGAGTTTCTACGTTATCAAAGTGATCTTTCTGTCTTCAACGATCCCTATGTGATACAAAACTACAACATTTCAGCCCTTTTCTGGCTGCTATCAACCTTCCTACAAAGACTGAAAGAATTGGGAGTTTGTGACTGTACAAAGCTCTTAGCCTCTTACCGACACTACACGAGCAAGGTGACACTCTCGGCATGATATGTGGACTTGTCGTTCATCCACCTTCCTTCAAAGAAAAAACAGATCAGCCATGCTCAAAGCTGCAAGACCTGAGGTCACGATGACAAGCTAATCTACAAATCTGCGAGCTAGGAGCCTGGGATCCGACATTCATCTTGTGGGACAGAGGGAAGAAAGAAAGACCGCTGCTGGGTAACTGGTTTCAGCCATTTGGCCGAAATTGTCTCCCTTGACGGCAAAGTTCTACTCCATCACCATGTATCACAGCCAAGTAATCTGAACTCATCCTCTCCTACTATTTATACTTGCAGGGTTCATCTTTGAGGCGGCTTCCAATGGGTGAGCTCTTGCAATGTTTCTGGTACGATGGCAGGCATCTAGCTAGCAAGAGAGCACTATGAGACACTGGAGTTGACATGTGAAGGACCTGGCCTTGCCACCTCTTGAGAATCTAACCCAAGTCAGTCACTGGCTCCACTCCTTCCAGGCATCGACGGCTTGTTCTAGAGAAAAGCATTATACAAGTCTGAAGTTGATGGACGATGCAATCTTGAAATATCATAGGTGTAATTTGTGTTTGAGGATGTTGGCTCGGAGGGAATAGATTGACACGCTGAGCTTTCAACCCTTCCTCCAAACCAGCCTGGACCAAACTCAACTCCAGGAGAAAGGATAGTCCTAATCTTCTTTGAAGCGATCTTCCTAGCTACGGGTCCCAGATCCGCAGCAAAACGAGCAAGACTCCTTGCATATCCATGATGAGAGAGTAGCTCCACCTGTTTCCAAATTTAAGCATAGCCTCATCACTGAAGTAAAAGTCTAGTGTTGGTAATGCCGAGAAAAAAACATTGAGCGCAGATATCAAGCAGGACGCAGGAAAAGCGAGACCAGCCGTGCAGGTTGACAACAAATGTGTCCCTTGAACATTTTTTATAAGGTACGGTCAAGTTCATCCATACCGGTACTAGCTGCTGTATCTCTTCTCCAACTGTCCTAGGTGCAGATAGGTCGCCGTTAGTAGGTAAGAGAACAGGTTGACTGTGTGCGCTGCGCCTACTGCCCTCGTGCTCAAACTGTGTCCTGCAGGATTTTGAAGACGAAACCATCTGGGAAGAATCTAAAAGCAGACAGCTAATGATTCAGTGGAGTAGTCTAGACATAAACAATATATCCGCACATGGCTATAATGACAACTTGAGGATTATACCTTTCTCAGCCCATTGGCCATGATCAAGTGAACCTGGGGATTTGCTACGACTTTCTACGATGCGACCCACATTCAATACTCTGGAAGATTCATCGACATTATTGTGCTTGAGAAAACTGGGTCCGTTCCTCAGATTGTAATGGCTCAATCTTGAAACATCGCCTCCTTCAGTAGCAGGGGTGGCTACGACAGAACCCTGGAGCCAGGTGATCTAGAGGTGAACTTTCCGGGGATTTCTTCTTAGTGCAGCTTCCTGGAGGCCTACCTCTCCTAGGTTTAGGGAGTGGCTCGATATTAGAGTTGCATTGTTCCTCGGGAGTATCACCACCTTGTCTCAACTTGTCGAATTCCACCTGGGCCAGCGCTTGGATAGACCGTGCCTAAAGGAGATGGACATATAATCAAGGATCTGAAAGCAAGGTTGAGGAGAAACCAGGGGGCCAGTCTGTGGTTGTGAATACCTGCCGGAAAAACATGGTAGAGGGTGCATTATATCTCATCGCATTTGTACATATCAGGTATACATCAGCCTGCAAAAGCCAAGACATCAGATTACCAAACATCTCAACAGAGAACTCAAATCGCTACTCAGATGGACAATTTTCCATGAATTCAACTCATCTGCATCTGAGAAGGATTGCGCCTACATTTTACTGCAGCAAAACCATAACACAAAAAAAGGTCGATGCCAAGACAGAAGTCTGGCTCATTATGTCACAACACCTAGAGCTTCAAGAAGGACTTCAGGTTCTTTGAACGACTTTGATGATGATTCATTTAAGTTTAGTGCCATATACATACCAAGTAGGTAATACCCTTCCAAATTTCGATATGAACTAGAGCTGAAAAACGAACGCCACCATGTAAAATATGTCATGCGCAAAAAAACAGATGCCGAAGCACAAAAACTTGAACAAGCTTGGACAATGCTCCAAAATCAATATAATGATTAATGACGTAAGAAGATGAGAAAAATGAAAGAACAAAAAATCATCTGTGCAATATTATTGGTTTAAGAGCTAACCTCAAGCTGTTCCAAGGAGAAATAGAGTCCCCCATCTAGCTTATTCCTTATAGCGCTGAAATCCATCGGATTCTCGACAATTTCAAGGTAATCAGGAAGCTGTTCACATCACATGTTCTCATCAGACCACAACATAGTGTGAGCATGAGAGTGCAACTACTCAAGCACCCAGAATGGAGCATCAGAAGAAGGAATAGCACCTCCTTATCCGGCAAAGGTGTAGCAGGACTAATCCCCTTAACCGATGTCGTCACTGTCAACAAGCAACAACAGTTTCCCAGTAACGACTTAAGATTAAATCACCGAACTCAATAGAATTTCGAATCCCAAGAAATTTGCATTCCATGAAAGTAGAATCACTTACCATCGCGAACACTAGCCACTTTCCGAGAACGCTTTTTCTCCTGCATCAAAAAATCAACACAAGCTGAAGGCATCAAACAATTGCACCATAAGACCTCAACTAATAATTTATACCAAACAGATATTGCATATGACAAGAATCCGACTTTTTCCTTCAGATAGTATCAATCTTGAAGGGCAATTCAATTTCCAAGGAAATAAATCAAAATACAGACGACCAAAAAATGAAACTCAAAGATTCACTAGAATCTATAAACTGGAAAAAAAATGCGGTATCTTTTAGTCAAGATACAATAATGCAGAATCTGTATCGCATTACGCGCAATCAATTTCATCAACACAACAGCTCATTGTCCTCTATCTTTAAAATATGAGGGATACTACGGGCAATCACTTGTGTAATCTCTTTCGCGCACACTCTCTCATCCGTTGGATCAAAGTAGTTATCATCAAGAAACATGAAACGCATGGAAAATCATCAGTTGGATGTGGAGAGTTTTTTAAACGACTGCACAGAAATGACCGTCATTCACTAGAATTTCTCTCAAAAGATCATCTCTAAAACACACACAAAGCAATCGGACACTTCAAGCAGCTAAACCAAACCATCAAGGATCAACAATGGCGCGACAGTGACACCTATGCATCCTATCCAATCAAAGAATCAGAAACCAAAACACCAATCAAGAAACCCTTGTCATCATTATCATCATCAAAAAACTCTCCCTCACCGCATTGACATACGAAGAAGCAACATTCGCCTCGAATTCATAACCCCGATCGCGCGACAAAGACCTCGTCTCTTCCACTCTAGCTTTCCGGCGCTTTCTCTCATACTCCTCGGAATCGGAGTCGAGGTCATGGTCGGACGTGTCGGCGGCGTCGGATTCCGGCGAGTGGATCGGGTGAGACGGTGATTAGGGTTTTTGGAGGGGTTGGGTTGAGGAGAGGTGGTGGGGATTGTGTGGGCCCCGTTTTGGGATGAGAGTGTGGATGTCTTGTGCTTGTTCTTCTTCATGGTAGGTTCGTCGTGGTGTCGTTTCTGGTGAGAGTTGCCCGTTTACCGGGGCGAGATGCCCCTTTCTTTTGAGAGAGTGTTTTTATTTTCATTCTGTTTCGCTCGATGAATGATCAACGACGTCTGACTCTTCGTGACAAATCTCATTCGTGCCCAGCTCTTATAATATATTTCCACCGCCTCATATAATATGGATAAAGAATATTCAATAAAATTATACACGTTATTAATAAACCGTAGAATATCAAACAATTTTTTTTTTCAATATATGATAAGATATCAATTTTAATTTAGATCATATATTACCATCCTGGATCGGAAAAAATTCCCAACAATATTAATTAAAAATAAAAAATATTGAAAAATTTTGTTCGAAATACTATCTAACTAAATTAATTCCTAAAAAAATACCTCACTCCTTTTTTCCTTGTGTAAAAAAATTGATTCTCTTGTCTTCTCTTTTGAAGATGTGATGATTCTTCATTTTCTTTTTTAAGAACAAAATCCCACCAATTTCAATTTCAAAATGTAAAATAATACTTAGCATATTAACCTGTCGCGAAGAATCAAACAGCGGAATAATACATATTTGCGTGAAGTTACAAGTCTTCTTGATTTCATCAAACGATCGTACTCCTCTTGTTCGTCGATGCTACATTGTCTCTTCCTCGTGTGCTCACATGAGATAGGTTAGAGAAGAGAGAACACAAAGATGTGTTTTTTTTTCACGTATATTTTACATCTGAGACTCTATCAGATTTTATAACAAAACTAAGATTTGATTCATAACTTAAATCTCGATAATCAGTTAGAATAATAATTAAAGTTCAAATAACAAATATTCAAATTTCTAATACGTCATCATGTCACTTCTTTCAATAGGATCGACGGATTGACTACTACAGTTACTCCAAGTGTCACCACGTTCGCAAATCTCAGAGAGCATAGGTGATTCCTTCAGGGATAGGTTAGAGAAGAGAGAACACAAAGATGTGTTTTTTATCACGTATATTTTACGTCTAAAACTCTATCAGATTTTATAACAAAAATCAGATTTGATTCATAACTTAAATCTCGATAATTAGTTAGAATAATAATTAAAATTCAAATAACAAATATTCAAACTTCTAATACGTCATCCATGACATATGAATGTCATATAATATTAAATCTCAACATTTTCCACTCATCTACATGTCGGAAGTTATCTTCATAACTCATTCTCAAACAACCTCATCTCTTCGTACGAGAAATGAAACGTGCCACCCCACGAGAATAAACGCAAATGGGAGCTATGTATTAAGTCATCACCAAGACTAACACAAAGTGCCACTAAAAAGAATCTCGTCAATATCCCAGACAGTTAGATTACACCTAGATATAATATTTTCAAATCCCTCACAATAAGCAATGCTACATCTCTCACAAACCGTGATACACTCATGACTTGCATCAATGAACTAATTCGATCAAATCGCCCGGACTATGAGTCACACAATGTGACGTATTATCATACTATCTTCCCAAACAACATATGTTGGTCCAATTCAACCCAGTTGCTTTCCTGGATATGCTCCGCGAGACCGCATCAATCATGATCCAAGTAAACACGCTAAAGTGGCAACATCGAGCAGCCTTGACCCAGCATAGTTTTTGGTCCATAAGGACACATAATGATTCAAGTGGCTCACACAGCAACAAAGCAGGGATTCATTTGTCACTCCCACTATAATGATCGTCTCAAAGCACATACGGTATGAATGCATGCTGTGATGTCCTTCTATAAAGGGCATGTCACTCGTAATAAATAACATCCACACGAATCTTAGTCTAGTCTTTGTACAAACGCCTAACCTGAATTTCTAGCAATAGTCCTCTAGCAGCGCTTGCTCTAAAAGTTCACATTCGGCTATTTTGTGAGCTTCATAAAGTGTAGTCAACTTCATAATCGGTCAAATAAAATGGTTTCATCTTAGCTCCAACTAAGACGATGTACAATATATAATTAGCATTTGCTCGCCCTCTAGGAACCAAAGATATAAAGTCTCATCTTGCATACCATCTCATTGTTAAAGCGATTCATATGTATGAGTAGATCGAATCAAGTTTGGGGACATCTTTACAAGAATACATATATAAAACATCAAACCAAAACCACACATAGTATAAAATAAGAATAATGTAAACAATAATATCAAACAAAACCAAAAATACATCAGATCCTACGCAAACCATGCTCTTAGAATGAGTAAACAATACATTTTTACCAATAGGTTTAGTCAAGGGATCAGCCACCATCATGTCTATAGATATATGATATAGGATTACCTCCTTCTTCGCTATCATGTATCTAAAGTGATAACGCATATCTATATGTTTAGCCTTTCCATGATACTTGCGATCCTTAACATATACCAAAGCTGCCATGCTATCACAGTATATAAGAACGATCTCTTTATTCTAGGCCTTGTTAGCCAATTTTTGTAAGAAGCTCTTCAACCACACAGCCTACTAAATTGCTGTTGAGCATGCGATGTACTCAGCCTCCATCGTGAAAAGAGTAACACATGTCTTCTTCTTGCTGGTATAAGAGATACAACCATCACCAAGTATAAACCCATAACCTGATGTGGACTTACGCTCATCTTTATCACTAACCCAATCCACATCACTATAGCCTCTCAATCTTAAATCACCCTCATGGTAACATAAGACAAGGTCAGTAGTACCACGAAGGTACCTAAAGATTCTCTTGGTAGCTGTCCAATTAGCTTCATCAGGATTACATTGTTATCGACTGACTGTGCCAATAGCATAACAAATGTCAGGACGTGTACATATTATAACATATATCAAACTCCAAATTGATGTTGCATATGGTACTTTGGACATACGCTTCTTTTCTTCATCGCTCTTAGAACATTGATCAAGGCTAAGACGAATCCTTTTTGCATTGGGGGTGTCAACTGGTTTAGAGTTGTTAATGCTAAAAATGCTCAATTATCTTCTTGACATGAGACTCTTGAGATAAACCAGAAGTTTCTTTGAGTGATCCCTTACAACCTTCACGCCTAACACATAGTTAGTTTTCTCCGGTCCTTCATCTCAAAAGTTGAGGACAACCATCTTTGAGTGGCAACTATAAGATCCATATCATTATCGACCAAAAGTATGTCATCGACATACAAGGCAAGTATAAGAACTTGATCATTCGATCTCCTTATGTAGCAGAAAACGATCCTTATTGACTACATCCTTTGCGAGGTAGACACAATGATCTTTCTTGATCTTGTCGAAACCAATGGATATAATAAATTGATGGGACCTTAAGTTTCACTGTTCCGAAGACTGATTAAGTTCATATATGGGACGACTTAAGCGGCAAATTTTGCGCTCTTGTCCCTTGACTTCAAAACCCCCCGGTTGAGTCAATAGATCTCTTCCTTAATTTCTCTGTCGAGGGACATAATTTAACATCCATTTGATAAAATTCATAATCCTGCTGGGCCATAATCGAAAGGATAAGATCTAGAGATGTGAATCTCACTACCCGAAAAAAAGTATCCCTATAATCTATCCCTTCCATTTGGGTATAGCCTTTTCCCACTAAACGTGTCTTATACTTGTCAATCGATCCGTCAGTTTTGCGTTTGACCTTTTGAACCCACTTATTTCCAATGACCTTAACGGAAGATCAATCAAGTCCTAGACCTTATTCTTAGCTATAGAGGCTATTTTTTTTTTATGGCACCATTCCATTCGTTGTTTGCACTTGAAGAGAGTGCATCCAAATAAAATTAGGCTCATCTTCATCAACAACAATGTGGGCACACATAAGAGCCTCAATCCCACTAGTATTGGGTATATCATCATCTATAGACACACTCCCATTATTTGGTGCGCTTTCACTTTGTTGTGAAACATCTCTATTATCCTCAACGATTATAAGGACCCAAAAAAATACATAAAATTTAGTTTCACAATAATTGACGTGAATAGTAAATTATATTTTATGGGATTAAAAGGCTTGTTTCACGATATAATAGAAAAAAAAATACAAAATATGAATGAAATGCAACCCCAATATGCAAAAGCTAAGAAATATTGTCTTAATGTGAAAATATCGTATGTATACGAAATTGACGTAAACTTAATTTTGGCATTTATTTTCTTTTATGTCAATTTCCACTCCATCTAAATTAAATTAATCACCCACCCCACTAATTATGCACTAATTATCCATTAATTATTTACTTAAACTATTTTAATTGATTTTATTTCATATAAATACAAGTTCTCTTTTATTTGAAAATTTCTTACAAACACAAAACAAAACACTCCTTATCATGCAAGATTAGAGATAAGTAAGAGAAGAGAAGAATTAGAAGTTTGAGGAGAAGAGGAAAAGTTAGGTGATAAGCCGAGTACGAAGAGGATCCTTCATCGTGATTAACTTCATTACAACTTTTGTGGAAAATTATACACTCTTTGATAAATTCAAAAATTAATATATGTTGAATTCTCACATGTTAAGTTTCTAATGAAGTTAATAAATCATGATTAAGTGTTGTGAATCTTAACAAGTAAATCAAAACGTGTGGATATGTCGACTTGTAAAAAATTGATTTCAGGGATGACTTTGTGCCTTGATGTGGAATTATATGGTAGGCTTTATAAGACAACCCTTATATCACTGAAAAAGTATGAACGCCTAATTTTCAAAACAGTTTATAAATAATTATTTGGAGTTATATGTAGAGAGTTATGGCTTAAGTAACAAAGTAAGGTCAAACTGTTTGAATTAACAGGAAAATATAAACTTGAAGTAATTAATTGCTATTATTGATAAGGTTTTATAATGGAAACTTTGATTCACTGGAAACATTATGAAATCTTTTGTAGAACTTTATGAAAATATATTAATATGTGAATCCTAATATGTTATATGAGTTGGAGACGCTACTTAGTGACAAATAAAGAAAAAGTCGAGCGTGTGTGAGTGGAAAATAGTGTAAGAAGATAACGTTTATATTTATTGTGTGTGACGATACGTATTATTATACCTTGAGTATAATAATATGCATTGAAATCTTTGGACGTAGACACTAAATATGACTGACGTAAAATAGTGACTGTAATTGATGTGTGTCGTGATAAGATGATGTGTGTGTTTGTGTTATGTCTTAATTACTTGTATAAAAGGGATGTGTGACTAAAAGATATGTAAATCCATAATTGATGAGATAACTCCGTGGTATAAAACACAAAGAGCGTTATGTTTGTCGTTTGTGTTATACAGTGAATTGGTGGTGACAATTTTTTATCGACCCTGTGAGGGAAACTCACTGCAGGAAACCCTAGGGTTCGATTTGGCTGATCCATTTTCTACTTTTAGGACTCAATTTTTCAAACTTATGGGTCACATTGTGAACATATCCTACAACAACTCAAGGACGCAAGTGATTGAGATTACATTTATGTCCAGTCCATAACTCATACGAAGTGGAAGAAATTGAGTGAGAAGGCACGCTATTAAGGATGTAGATCGCAATCAACAAAGCATCCCCCAGAAAGATACTGGGAGATTGGCTTGCGCCTTCATCGAACGAAGCATATCAAGTAAGGTTTTATTTTCCGTCATTCCATTTTGTTGTGGAGTGCAATGAATTGTGAGTTGCGTAACAATTTCCTTTTCTCAAAAAATTCAATAAACATTTGCGGCAAGGATCGGCTCTAAGAACTTTTAGTGAGATGATAAATATTTACGTTTAGGATCGATTCTAAGAACTTTTAGGTTTTTTTCTTTTTGATTCTCAACCTCAGCCAAGAAACGTTTGAAGCAATTAATTTTTTTTTTATTTAATATTTTTTTGTAATATTTTTTTATTTGGGTCTATCTTAAATTATTTGTAACGTTTTCATATTTAAAAACCTTCGTCTGATAAAAAATTGATACATAAAAAAAATTATATAATTGAAAGTTAAAATAAAATATAAATCTAAATTTATATACATCCCCTCAATATTGTAAAAATAGATGAAGGAATATAATTGTTAACTGTACATGTCCTTCTCATTGACACCATAAACTCGAAAGCCCAAATATTTTCCAAACCCGACCAAACACTCCTACACTTGTCCAACCCATACAAACTAACACGTCTGTACAATCCATCACCTGTCCAAATCCCAGACCCCACAAACAAATCCCATTCCAATCCCCTCAAACAAACACAACGAAAACACAAACCACTCCCCTCTCACTCTCTCCAATCATCCCTCCACCTCACTCAGATCGCCAGCGTGTCATCTGATATTTTCCCCCTATCCCGCCCTAAATAATTTACACATCCCTCACACAATTATCTCTTTACACCTTCGTCCCCTCGTCAATTTTTTTAATTCCCCTCAACACCCCTTTCACTCCTCTTTTTTCACACACAACCACACGTTTCTCTCACTAGACGCAGTTTCTCTCTCTTCGAGCCCTTGCTCTCAGGTAACCTTGTTCTTCTTCGATTTTGAGGGTTTGGTTGTGGAATTTGGGGGTTTTGGGATGTGGTTTTGGTGGATCTGATTTGGTTTTGTGGTTTTCGTAGGAGGATCGAGATGAAGGGAACGAAATCGAAGGGGAAGGCTGACTCGAAGTGAGTTTTTGCTCTTTTTTTTTGTTGTCGGTACAAAATTTGTTTCAATTGATACTCTAATTGTTGATTTATTGAATCATTGATTGAAATCGAGTTGTGGTTTTGTTGATCTGAGTTTTGAGATGGATTGAAACTTAGTTGAGTTGAGTTTGAGGTTTCTGATTGTGTGTGTTTTGGTTTTTAGATTGTGTTGTGTGATGTTGTGTGCAGGTTATCGGTGAAGAAGACAACGCCGGCGAAGAGGGGAAAGGGAGCGGAGAAGGATCCGAACAAGCCGAAGAGGCCTCCAAGTGCCTTCTTCGTATTCATGTGCGTGTAATTTGTTTTGATTGTTTTGGTAGTTATGTACTGTAGATGCTTGAGTATGAGCATGGATGCTTTGTTGTTTATGATATCATTGCTTTTACTTTTTGTTGCCTTTTCTGAGATTCAACGGTTTCATTCATTGCGTTCTTGTTGGAGGTGTTTTGTGTTTCATGCCTTGGGATCTTGATTCATTATTCGGAGGCAATTCTGTTTGGTGGATAGCTCTGAGACAATTCAATTGTGCTGTGTATGAGAAGTCTGGATAGATCTAGTTTTCCAATAAGAAGTATAGAATCCACCTAGCTGAGTTCATATAGTTGACATTTAATTGGTTAAATTGCTCAGAATGTTGTTACTTTATAAAGCTTTCCGATTGCTTATGATTGCGGGTGTAGGCAGTTCCGAAAATGGTAGGATCTCTTCAATTCGGAATATCATTTAGGCGGTTCTTTTGTGGAGGTTAATGATAAATGCGCAGACACTTTTATTTGTTTGTGACTCAGTCCAATAGAAACTGAGTTGAAATATACACTTTATATTGGTGATGGCTAATAATACTATCTGAATGAATGATTTCTTTAGTTGTTGCTATTTATAAGGCAACATCTATTCTTTTGAGCTTCAGTAATCAGTATCCGATTTTAGGTTGTCTTCAATATCATATTGTGATTCGGACTTGAATCATCTTACATTTATTTGAGTACTTTGGTACATTTCCAGGGTTAGGGACTTCATAATATTGCCCTAGTTATAAAACCATCAGAGACTTTTGTGGGGCACAACATGTGTCTTATTAGCACTTGCTTCCAACACGTGTCATGATTGTTGTTGCTTGATTTATTATTGTTGGTTTACTGTCCTGCTGCTTGCTTCGTATGTGATTGAATCAATCAAATTTTAGTTGTTACATTTCCTAATGAAACTAGGGAGGAGTTCAGAGAGGAGTACAAGAAAAAGCACCCTGGCAACAAGAGTGTGGCAACTGTTAGTATTTTCCATCAATCTTTCATCCTCATCTTATGCTTTTTGATTGAGATACACTGAATACCTTTCCATTTGCTTCAGATCGGTAAAGCTGGTGGTGAGAAGTGGCGATCATTCTCTGATGCTGTGAGTTATTCTTTGAACCTCATGCAACTCATGTGGTTGAAATAGTCGAGAGGGACTTGTTCTTCTTCACATGTATCTATTAACATTGGCAATGCCATTTCAGGAGAAAGCTCCTTTTGTTCAAAAAGCTGACAAAAGGAAAGCAGAATATGAGAAGACGTTGAAAGCCTACAACAAGAAGCAGGTATTTGTTTTGAACTAATGTATTAAGTTGTCAACAAAGCACTTTCTGGGTCCGGAATTGCTCTTATTTTTTCTTCTGGCCTCCAAAATTTCGACCTGTCATCAGTGAATTTGTTTGTTTGCATGTGAATCAGGCTGAGGGTACCAAAGCTGAAGAAGAAGAGGAAGAGTCTGACAGGTCCAAGTCCGAGGTGAATGATGATGAAGATGATGACGAGGGCAGCGATGAGGTTTGCTTCAGCTCTTATCAATTTATGTTAGGTTCGATATGTATTTGCTTGTTGGTTTATATGTCCTTGTTTCAACATGGACAGGAGGATGATGACTAAGCATCAGGGCGACGATGTAACTTGATCTACGGAGGGGATGTGTTTCACCCTTAAACTTGTCTTGCTCTTTTGATTATCCCATAATGTAACATGGGTGATCCCGGATAGTGAAATTTCACCTTGTATTCTGCTGCTGAAAAGCATTATGTTAGATGTATCCTTGTATCTTGATCAAACTTCAAGCGGATGATGCAAGGTTGTTTCTGCCTCTACTAATATCTGCTTGCAAGGATCGTAGCGTAGTACGCAAGGTGTAATATCTCGTAGTTGAATTATCACGTCTCTTGTTTTATGGGAGTATCATTTTGTTTCATGTGTCTACTCTCTTGTTTGTCTTTCTGTTCTACATGAATCAAATGATCGTTCCATCCAGAATATGCTCGTGTTGAACATGAGATTTATTGTAGCTTTCAATTGATGTATTTTATGCAGGCGAGCACTTCATACATGAGCATGAAATGAAACATCAGCTGATCGCGTGAAGCAATTCCACTCTAACCTTCAACAAGGAAATTATCACTTTCAATCTATAACCCATTCGATATGGGTTATAGATTTGTGTTGAATTTGTATATAATTTAATGAAGAAAAAATATGTCTTTTAAAGATAGTGTCAATAATTAAGATTTAGGAGAGAGAAGAAGAAAGAAGATGATGAGGTTGTGTGATTATATTTCCTTCGTCTTATATTAAATATAATATTTTTTTTCTGAGTTGTTTTGAAATATATAAATATTTTTTTTTATTTCATATTTGAAATCAAATTTATATTAAATTAAACATATCATCTTATCATATCTCATTAATTTTTTTTTCACATTCTCTCATATATTTTACATAAATTCCCACCACATAAAAAATATAATATACCAATCAAATTTTGACTCTCATATAAAATCTCGTACCGGGTCAAATTATTATATATAATTCAAAATGAATGCAGTATTAATATAATTTTATTATTAAATAAAAAATAAAAAAATAATTTATATTAAGACTGACAAAAAATTATTATAAATAAATTGGACGGAGATAATAGTGCGTTTTAGGAATGAGATTCAGTGTCTCTATTAAGCAAATCTCAACTCCAAGACAAGAATGTTCTCATGCACTTGATCTCATATTTATTTAGGGTGATAATCCATAGTATGCATTGATTGGGAAATGTTATCGAGCCGATAATATTACATCGTTCAACTATGAGGTGGATGGTGAATATTTTAATAATTTTTGAGACATCCATTATAAATATTTAATGGATATTAGATATATTTTATCCCGAAGGTTTAAAAAAGATGAAATTACGATTATGTCCTTATTAAAAATGGACTTGCATCCGTTGTTTTTCACCATGGATGACCGAAATGAACAAATGAAATTTTGATACATGTCAAAAAGAAAATATCAGGATGGAAAGACAAAAGCCTCTGTTAAAATTTATTACGAACACGATACATATTTGTATATTTTAGAATTTCATGGCCATCGAATTCCACCCACATCCGTTGAAATTTAAAAATATAGTATAAGGGTTTAACTAATCAGGACTTTACATGAATCTATATTTGAGATGTTTCATATCTAGAAATAATGGTCAATCAAATACAGTTCACGTGTCAATAATAGAGAGAGAAGCCGTGGGTTTTTTTAGAGTAAGTAGAACACATTATCAAAAACAAAAAAACAAAAAAACAAAGGGTTTCGTTGAACTTTATTACAGAAATAAAACACAGCATTTTTTCTTCACCGGTAATTAAAAGCGAAAATTATTAAAAAAACAAAGAAATTTTTTTTAAGAAAAATGGAACACTGACATCGCTAAAAATTACAACCGAAGACAGAAAGCTGCGTTTTGTCTTTCACTGTAATTGACCTTTGAATGATGTCTTTTGAATTCACCACCTTTCTGTTCGCTCACATTCAATTCAACACAATCTACTGAAACACTCACAAACTCTTCATGTCCTTCGATTCAAACATCTCTTTCCCAGCGTTAATAAGGTAATTTTTATCTCAATTAATTGTTTGATTTATGGTTTACATATTTTGCCTGAGGTGGTGCTGTTTTTGGTTTAGGGTTTACGGCTTTTCATGGACGATCTTAACCCTAAATTCCTTGATAATTTCGTACTTCGGGACCAAAGTGAACATGTTTCGGACGATGTTTGACACCAAATTGTGAGTTTTACAGCTACGTTAATCCGTTGTTGTCTCGTGCTATTGTTGTTATTGTTTGGTTTCGGATGCATGAACACAAACTCATGGATGCATGCTGGGTGATTTCAACAAGAGAGAAGGGTGATTGTGTCGGAACAGATGACAGTCTTTATCGGGTGGGAATTGAATGGCATCCAGAGACATTAGAGAAAGTCGGTTTCGGGGTCTTTATTCATCCTGAGTATTTCATGCGTTGATGTCATCCTTGATGGAGTGATGACAGAGTACAACCTACACAATCCATTTCCCTATTGGTGAGGCGACGATCAGTTGGAGGATGTTTGTTATATTCTAGGGTTGCCGATGACGGGGAGACCTATTATTTGGTTTATTGAGAAAAATTGATTTCAACATGCCTGTTTGAAAGAATTTGACGTCGAGCCGCCAAAGGCAGCGATAACTCGTGGTGAGACACTTTTAGTACTCTGCCCACATAGGCAGATGACGAAACATTTTGGATCCACACCAAAGTTTTTATTTTCTATGTGATTGGAGCTATTCTCTTCCCCACAACAAAAAAGAATACGATATATCAGTGTTATCTTCATTTCATATCCGACATGAATGAGATAGTGTCTTGGGCACGGGGGTTGCAGTTTTAACGTATCTATACCGGGCGTTGCATTTTACCTTGCGCAAGACTTGCATTTCTGTTCCGGCATGCTTGACATTGTTGCAGGTGAAAAAATTGTTTCACACATGCGTTGAATTCTTTTATGGAAACTCCATTGATTGAGAATCTCTTGTTTCATCCTAGGTCTGGTCGTATTAGTCGATTTTCATCGGATGACATATTCCACTTCACAACACTAAGAAGGATTTGCCGTCGATCAAGCGATGACGAATCGAAAAGATCATAACAAGAGATGGAGAGAAGATGTCAAAGAGATAGTCTTGAAGAAAAAACCCGCATCATCATCTTGTTTTTATCGAGTGGAGTTTTTTAGGATGTGGGGTTTTTTTTTATAGAGTAAGTAGAACACATTATGATAAAAAAAAACGTTTCCGTTGAACTTTATTGCGGAAGGTAAAACAGAGCATTTTTTCTTCCGGGATAATTAAAAGAGGAAGTAGTTAAAAAAACAGAAGAAAAAATTTAAGAAACATGGAACACTGACATTTGCTGAAAATTACAACCGAAAACTGCGTTTTGTCTTTCGCTATAATTTACCTCTGAAGGATGTTTTTTTGAATTCACCACCTTTCTGTTAGTCCATATTCGATTCAACACAGCCTACTGAAACACTTACAAACTCTTCGTGTCCTTCGATTCAAACATCTTTTTCCCCGCGTGAATAAGGTAATTTTCATCTCCATTAGTTATTTGGTTTAGGATTTACATCCATTGTTCTTTTTGCCTGTGGTGGTGATGTTTTTGGTTTAGGGTTTACGGCTTTTCATGGACGATCTTATCCCTGGATCTCTCGATAATTTCATAGTTTTGGACCAAAGTGAGCATGTTTCGTACGATGTTTGAAACCAAATTGTGAGTTTTACAGCTACATTAATCCGTTATTGTCTCGTGCTGTTGTTATTGTTTGGTTTCGAATGCATGAACACAAATTTATTGATGCATGCTTGGTGATTTCAACAGGAGGGAGGATTGTGTCGGATCAACAAACGACAGTCTTTACCGGGTGAGAATTGAATGGCATCCAGAGACATTGCAAACCAGCTGTCCTGACTCGCGCGTCCGGGAGCGAGTTCTGGTGGCATCCAAAGACATTGCAAGTCTTTACCATGTTCTGGTTCTCGACAGGAGTCGGAATTCGGGGCAGAGGGAGATTGGCAAACCCTGGTGGCGGCGAGACAGGTGAGGTTTGGGGAAACTTTATTAGTCTGATTTTGATTCTTGGTTTCTTTATGGAAAGGTTCTTGAGAGAGAGAAAGAGTGAGAGAGAGAGGTCAAGAGAGATTTTTTGTGGGTTTTTTGGGGATGAATGAATGGTGAAATGAGGGGATTTTGAAGAGGAAGAAATGGTGGGAAAGTGGTGGTCAGGGTTTAAGGAACGGTCATAGATTTGGGTTTTTGGTTGGAGAAAAGGTGTCGTTTTTGGTGTGAGAAGAGTTGGAGTGCTGCGTTTTATGTGATTTAGGGTGTTCGGTGTGGGGCCGTGTCGATAGAGGAATGTTAACTAAAGCATCTGTTTTACATCCAAAATTTTCAGGCAACGTCATTCAAGAAAGTGTTTTCTGCAAATAGTCTTTTAATTGTTGGCAAAAGCTAGAGCTACTCTTAAAAAGAAAAGTTCTATTTCGCACCAGCACTTATTTCAGTAACACTTATGTTCGATGCCAATGTCAGTCAAGTAGCAAGTGCCACTGTAAACCATAGTTGTTTACATGGAGTCAGTTTAGAGATCTTCCCACATGAACCTTATGATTTAGGATAGTTATTAGAAAACATGTAGTTTACATACTGATAATAACTCGATCGCCTCATAGTAGTAATATCGTCTTGAACAAGCGAGGAAGAAAGAAAACAACCGTATGCTGGTGTACATTATGCATTCTAGCTTGAATTCTATGATCTTTTATTCCTCTAATATATGTTTTCGAAGAGCTCCTTCTTTCCATTGCTTCCATCATATCACATCGTACAATGAACCATTTATAACTTCTTTGAGAATCACTTCAGTCCTGGCCCTCCGAAAAAAAAAAGTATGTGTCGGATCCAATTTTCTCCTACAGAAACTTGTAACAAGAAGGAATAGTAGACAACGTTCTCTGAGGTGCTGTTGTTTCCGTGCTATTGTGATATACACCACTGAATTTTATGCCTCGTATGTAACTTGTTCGTCCGATGTTATTTTTTCCAGGTAAATGACCACTTCCCATCTCTGTCAGCGTCTCCAGGTATTTCTTCGAAAAGACTTCACCGCCATACTGCACAATATCTGCTCCTTCATACAACATGGAGAAAGCATCTTGATTCCAGTATCCTATATAAACACCATTCAGAAAGAGCTTCCAATTATTATCAATGTCCTGCATAAAATGTTCGTCACGTCTCAAAACATCACGTCTCCAATCTGTTGTGTTGTTGATGCAGTCTTTCCATAAACTTATGCTTTGTGTCCTCCCACTAATGTGATTAGGGACATCTTGACTTGTGTATTAGTTCTCCATATCTTGGAAAAAAATCAGAATTGCCCATTCCAGTTGAACATTTGGCTGACTTTGTGCAGATTGGCTCTTGACAACAGGTGAAAGTTGCATACTGCTGTCTCTGAATATTGTTTATGTATTATCCAACTCTTCTGTCGCATTCATGAGTCATTCTACGTTGTCATAGATAGATCATGGATGGAAAGGGCGTGGTGGTAGGGAGCTCAAAATCATAATTCTATGATCAGTTTAGTCAGAATGGTTCCAAATTATATATATATTTATGTATGTACGTATGTATCCAGTAGTCCTAGAGGAATGTTTGGGTAGTCTGTCAGATTATGAAGGCATTCAAAACTTTCATAGATCAACGAGCCACCAATATCTTTTCATAAACCTTCAAGCTTCTCTTGATTTTGCTATAATTGGTGAATGCCATTTTTTGGAGGGAAGTATTTAAAACCATGAGGCACAATTTGTCTGATAACTTTACAGTTGAGGAAGAATCAGAAACTGCTGACGATCATAGTGTTATTCTTGATGAAGAGATTTTGGAGGCTGCTGATGACGATGGAAACTCAAATGACGGTGATGGTGACAGCATTTCGCATTCTCCGTTCTCTTCTCATTGGCCTAGATCCTATAAGTAAGTCTTGCGTCACTTTGTTAGAAATAACTGTTTCACTACGCTTTCCTACTTCACTTGATTGCAAGTTTGCTGCTTTTGGCTGGAATCTGGGTTTAAAGTTTGAGGACCCTTTTCCTAAAGATAACTCCTTCAAAATGGTCTTCATAGCAATTATTCTTGATATGAAAGACCCTGTCTCCAGATTTCCATCTTCAACCACTCAAGTTGAGAATTCTGCATCTTATCACTTCCACTTCTAGTCATTGTTCAATAACATTCTCAACTCAACATTTGACTGTAGTAACAAATGGACACTTAAAATGTGATTTCTGCATCAGAATGATACAAGAAGCTCAGTTTGCAGTCTCGGTTTTGTTGGTTGCACGATTATCTGAAAAAATTTCTTTTGGACATGATAGGAAAAAATTCAATTCCATAGGAACACCTGTTTTTTTAAGCGACATACATTACTTAGAATATTTATTCAGTCGGTGTAAATATCGTTATACTAAATGAGACCTAATTAGTTCTGCGAGTCTAAAACCAAAAGTACAATGTACAACCTACCTTAAAGATAAATGGAGAAGGATAGCATTGGTTTGTCTTGCAACTAGTTTTAACGGGCATGTTATCTCTTACAAATAGAAGGAAACTGAATTGATGATGGTTTCAGATTTTATTGATTCTTGTTGCATGTATCTTTGTCTTAACTGAAAATGCTATGCTAGAGACCTTCTCTTCTTCGTGTTGATTTATTGCAGATTCTGAACTCAACCACTTTGTCAAACCCGTGAAATTCAGGGATTCCCATACTATCGATGTTTAATAGACTGACATGGTTTTGTTTATGGCGTTTACTGTAGGGAGGCAACTGATTCTTTCACGATCAGTGCATCGCCAAATCTTGGAATTCTTCGTCAGGCTCACAGTTTTCTCTCTTCATTCACAAGTCAGCATGACTTGGATTCCAAGTCACCTTTGCTTAACGGAAATAATAAGGCAAACCTGGATAAATTGACAAGTGTGCATTCCTGGTCAACTGTGGTCAACTGCTATCAATGCCTTCAACTGTGCGAGAAGGAGGCTGGGCAGGTGTGTTGCTACTCATTGTATATGCAGCTGTTTTGCTTCTGCACTGGTACTTTGTTGAGACAATGCTTAGACGTGAACAAACATGTCCTCACTTTTCCTGATTCAGGAGAAGTAGCTTTGGGAAAATACGGCCGGCTTTTTCTATGTGTGAGTTTTGCCTCATCTCTTCGACCAAGGTGTTCTTCTTTATGGTTTACTCTCCTTTTGCATGTTATGAAGCATCAGTTAGACCGTGTTCAGTATTTAGATGCAAACCCGGGCTCAGGTTTTTTTGCCCAAGTTGCAATCTTATCATAAACCAATACTAATTGAAGATTATGACGTCATTCCACAGATCTACCGTCCTATTCTCTGAAGGGAAAACAATTATACAGGACTTCAACCTATTGATGTAATGTTAAAAGGCTACGATGTAGGAAACCATTTCCTTGCCTTTTGACAGCCACTGTTTCCATGGTATCCCATTCCATTTTTATGGTGGCTGCTAAACATCTTAATTTGCATGTTTCTTTTTTTGAAGAGATTCTTCATGGATTGCAGGCAGATGCCATATTTTAGATGTGTTCATGATTCATTCGATTTTTTTTTTGTTGTATTTATAGGTTTCCGATGGATTTTGAGTAATTTGTTTCATGATATAGCCTGAAGCTTCTCTATTCCTAACTTTTTGTTTCTTTGTGCAGATTGTGTTCTATATTGAGTTATATGTAAGTTCCAAAATTACCTTCAAGCTAGTTTGGAACACAATTTGGTTGAACAGTTCTCAGTTTTCTTGCTTTCCTTTTTCATGGCGAAACATGCATCGTGTTTGAAATTCTGTTAATTTATTTTGCAGTTTTGTTGTGTGCAATTCGTTATCTTGGAGGCAGATAACCCGGCCAAGTTATATCCAAGTGCTGCATTATATCTAGATGGTCTGTATTTAGGCCTGAGTCATTTACTTGGGATTATTGCTACTCTGGTGGTACTTCCAACTTGCTATCTGAAGGGTTTTTTACTCCTATCTGTCCTTTCAGGTATGACATTTCCTTCCTTGCTCTTATTTTGATGTCTTGATATTTGCTTTATTTTATACACAGATTCACAGCAGTGCTTCCCAGTTCATGGATTGGAGTTGGAGGGACTTCATGTTTCAGTTTTGCTTATTGTGTGTTTGTGTAGATCAGAGTGGATGGATCATGTTTCAAGGCAAATTAAATGACAACGAGCTACATAACTTGTGATTTGTGTTCCAAGTCCTCGACTTTCCACCAAAAAAATTTCATTCATGTTTAACATTCCATTTTCTTGGAATTAAGCTGTCAAGTCTCAGCTGAACATCTTCTATTCCTGTAGCTGTTGGTGTGCTTGGAGCTATATTGATTGTGCTTTCACAAATCCAGATTGGTACTGTGGAGAAGATCAGCTTCTCTCAAACGGGTCCAGTCGTGACATGGAGTGGTCTTCCATATGCTCTTGGTGTGTTTGGGTTTTGCTATTCTGGCCATTCTGTGCTCCAAATCTCTATCATCCAATGGAAGACAAAAAGAAGTTCAAAGAGGCAGTCATAATTATGTAAGAAGTTCTGTACCAATTAGCATGCAGTCTCCTTTATGTTTTTTTCCCCTCCCATCTTCTTGTTTTAAGAGGTTTACAATCTGGCAAAAGTTTAACTCAAACAGTATTTACATCTCTAAATTTCTTGTTCACTCAATGGTGTTTGATGTTCTGATTAGTGTATCTGGTTATGTACTTTGCAGTTTCATTTTGTCTGCGTCGGTCTATGTCATTGCTGCAGTATTGGGGTTTCTTATGTTTGGTGAAGATACAGACTCCCAGATAACACTGAATTTGCCGAAGGATTCAATCGCCTCTCAAATAGCTCTTTGGATAACGGTGAGTTTTTGTTATTTTGAATTATATCCTTCGTCATTTGTGTGTTAGTTGAATGCATTGTCCATAATAAATATTGATTCTCAGTATTTGCTCTTTTCAGGTTATCAGCCCATTGTTCAAATGCCCTTTTGCACTAAGAAAGAAATACATCTGTTGTTTGTAGGGTGATTAAACAAAACGAAAAAGAAGTATATTGCCCGTGTACCTTTCCTTCAGATTGCTCAAATATTCCCTGCAGTTGAATCCATTGGCGAGGAGCATAGAGGAATTACTACCACGAGAGATTTCGAATACCTACTGGTGCTTGATTCTTGTGAGAACTGCCCTTGTTGTCTCTAGCATCTGCGTAGCATTTCTTGTGCCATTCTTCTGTAATTATCTCAATTTATGAAATTCTATCATGCTTATTGATATTGATATAACACCTGACGTGTTCATTGAATAGAAACTGAACTCACTATCATGAAGCACATACAATACTGTTTCTTTATCGATCTGTCGTGGCCTTGTAGTATATGGTGTTGGTTCATAGGAACTCTTTTTGTCTGTTCTGATTTTCATCTATCTATACTCAGGTTTTGTTATGGCTTTAGCCGGATCGCTTCTTTGCCTGCTAGCAGTGAGTAGAACACTTGCTATGTTTCGGGTTTTCATGCAACTTCGTGGCCAATACTTGTTACTATGTTTGCTGTTCTTTTTTCTGACTGCAGTCTATTATCATGCCTTCCGTGTGCTTCTTGCGAGTTATCAAGGAGCCTTCATTTTCCCAGGTAACTCATACATGTGATTTTAATTTTCGAGCTTTAGTTATGTTGGATTAGTGTCTGATTAAGATCAATAAAGGCGACAAGTGATCTTACAACTTTTCTGCACCTTCATTGCCGTTGAGAGGAGAAAGGCCTACCCGGACTCAGTATGCCAGTATCCTTCACTTTTTATTGCTTGCTTTAATCACAATTTCACTGGATTTCCTGCTAGCTTCCCCTTTTTTTCCCTTCCCCTTCATTTATTGAGTATTTCATTCTCTTTTGGTCGAATGATCGGTACATCACCATCACATTTTCTGGCTTGTAAATGTCTGATGGTGATATGTTACACGGTTGCTGCGATTGGAGTCGCTGTGGCTATGCTCGGAACATATTCATCGATGTACAAGATTATTGAGAGCAACTGATTCATTGTGGCAATGAGCTGATGTCTGTCATTTCTACTGATACTGTTAATTGTTATAATTCCGGTATCATGGCCGGATTGCATTGTATCATAACCAAGAGTTTAATATTACTTCCTTTGTCTAGTTTTGCAACGTTTTGAATTTACAATTATAATATAATGAATTTACAATTATAATATAATGAGATAAATTTTGACTCGTGTCGTGGAATTACCGGTCAAACATTTTATCAAAATTCATCCTGAACACTATTGCAAGGCCTCCATTTATTCTCATAGGGGATGCTATAATCAGTCAAAGTCTTCCTCTTGGTCAAGTATCAAAATGATGAAGGAAGAGTCAAAATGATCATTTTCCACACAAACAGCAGATTTTTCTCCAAGCAAATCTTGAAAAATCTAACTTATCAATTAGTCCATTGAAAATTATCCCATTATCAAATTTTCCACTCCTAACCCATGTATTAACCTTCTCTTCCTTCCCTGCATTCATCTCCAACTCCAGCAACCGAATATGGGCAGCTACTGCACCGCGACACACAGGTCAATCTCGACACCACGTCAAGAAGATCCATCTCGCCATCAATCCGATGGACTGAGGAGCACAAGAAGGTTCACAACAAACTTAACCATACCATCGCTGTTTAGCATACCGACGAGCCCTGAAGCCGCCATGGCAAGGATATCGAATAATATGGCCTATTTTAAGTTTCTATATGGATTTTTTTGGTGGGTGGTTCTGTTCATTAGCCTCATACCGGTTCGTATGCTCTCGTTGATCCTCTTGGTCTTGATGACAAATATCACCGTCATGTACCTTTTGATCCTCAGGAGCTTTCCTGATTCGAGCGTCCTCAGGTTCGTTGATAGAAGGTTGGTTCTCACGTTGATAGGTTTTGCCACGGCGATTGAGCTTGTGGTCACTGATGCCGGGCTTCATCTCCTGATAACCACCGCCTGCACGACTACCATAATTTTAGTTCATTCTGTGCTTCAGATAAACGACTGCTTCATCGTCGATGGAGAGTCATCTGCTGCTATCGGGGAGGAGTACAGTCTAGTTGGTTTCCAAGAAAATGTTGATCATCAAGTCTAGGCTTCTGAACGTTTCGGATATTCTGTTGTTTATGCCAGCAGATATGTTGTTTATGCCAGCAAATATACTTTATGTATAAGATTTTTCTAATTGGAATTACGGATACGAAGAAGAAACAGATACTAGCAGGAATAAGTGCATAGAGGAGACAGGAGGAATTCTTCAATAGATTAAATGCATGTACCGATTGTAATCCTCCCACTTGGGATATAATCACTTAATTTCAGAAGGAAATTCGTTTATCAATTGAATTGCTGATGTGATTCGCTAAACATTTACTCACAGAATCGCTTCAACTAACAGCTAACAGTAATGAGACTGACCTGGAACCCAGCAATCTGGCAAACTGTGGCTCGATTGATTGCGCTAGGATTAACATTCTGAAGAGACATAAAATAGCAAAGAAACTACTCATAGTTCATCATGGCTTCTTTCTCGCCACAATGTTCCTGTTTTCTGTTCACTAAGATATCTCAAGGCCAAGGAAGCATGAAGAGCGGCACCATAAGGAAATGCTTCTTCATTGACGGTGTATTTTGGATTGTGCTCATGAGCTGTTGGTCCACGTGTCTCGTTTTTCAGTCCAAGAAAGAACATATACCCTGGAATTAACTCTTGGTAGAACGCGAAATCCTCTGATCCCATCAATGGTGCCATCTCTTTTACGTTCTGTGGGTGGAGCATGTCAGCAGCCACTTTGGTGAAGTAGTCATGCAAGTCCTCGTTGTTTATGGTCGTTGGTGTCACTGGCATCTTGCTGTTGAAGAAATTGACTGTTGTGTTGCACCTTCGAACAGCGGCTTGGCTTACAATGACCTGCATAAATTGGAGGGGATGAATCTAAAGTGACCAGCATTCACCATAGTGCAAATGTATCAAAGTCAAAAAGGTCAGTCTATGGAAGTTCTTCAGTTCTGAGATTTTAAGCAGGCGCTGGGTTACTTGAGTACCAATGGTTCCCACATACTGCATCTTGTGCACTTGTGTAGAAAGAAATTGCTTTAATCACGGCTAGCCAACAGATTAAGATTGCCCCTCGACACGAGGAATAAGAACTGTAGCAAAAACAGCGAAACATCTTGTTCTACAGAAGTGCTCATATGAGTAAGAATGAGAAGGTTGCTCTCCATCTTACCTCCTCAATGTGCCTGAGTTTATAAAGGCTTCTCTCACGAAGGCTCGGAAAGTACCACCAGTAGTGACAGAATCAGGCATCATATTAAAGGCTTTGCCTCCTTGGAATTTGGCTATTGTCACCACCTGCAGGAGCAACCTTATGCTTAAAACTACTTGAAGCTTAATAACAACCCAAAGTCTCATGCTTCAGCAAGTAGCAGGTCGAGATATAGAGAACCAACACATAAAGTAAATTGTACCTGGGAGTCTAGTGGATCTGCATCACGAGATACTATGTGCTGCAAGGTGACAATCACATTAGACGCTGCCAATATTGGATCCACGGAGTGATGTGGTATAGCAGCAGGACCACCTTTTCCTGCTATTACAGCCTCAAAAAAATCCAACTCCGGCCAAAACAGAACCGGACCTGGTATTCAGTTGTCCCAAGGGCAAATCCAACCGGACATGCAACCCAAAGATAGCTTCAACATTTTCTAAAGCTCCAGCTTCGACCATCTTTTTGGCTCCGCCGCACCCCTCCTCCCCTGTTTGGAAAACCAGAACAACTGTTCCCTATTTGTCATAGAGGAAAACTGAACATGCAAGAAAATGATCTTCATATCAGGAAGACTAGAAGAAAACACTTTGCAGCTATACAAAAATCTGAGTACAAGTCCGACGTCATAATTGTCAAACATGATAATCCAAAAGCCTCTATGTTTCGGAGTTAGATCCGAGCAAGGACTACTTTTACTTTCTACTATGAGGCATCGATTCTTAATCTATTTGAGAAGCAAAACAAGTTCCAAGTTCAACTTTTCACGGACATACACATTTAATTTCTCGGTATTTCAGAACATTAACACATCATTCTTCTTAAACAACAATCCTGTCTTGATCAGATGCTCATAGAAGTAGTTACGGTTTGGAATCAACAATGACTATGAAACTGCGGCAGACTGAGAGCTATAGAAAAGGGTATGAAATTTGATGACTTTCTGATGGATATTCATTGAGTGTTAGAAGACACCACCTTGAGTTTTAAGTAGGAAATAGAGAAAACAGAAGTTCCTGTGAAATCGGTTAAATCAAGATAGAGTGATAGACTAACAAGGTTGATTCTTCGTAATGGCTGGCTCCTCTCACCACCTCAAAGTAAAACAGGACAACATGAATCAAAGCATATGACCAAGAATATAACAGGGACATACCACTAGAGGACTAGTTAAAGTGTTTAAATAACTAAATGGACATAGAACAAACCTTTAGTTCATCCCGATGCTCTTGGAGAATCTTCGCAGCACCAAGCAGCATAGCCACATGAGCATCATATCCACAAGCATGCATTTTCCCTGGAACTTTACTCTTATGTTCCCACTCTATCCGCTCCTATAACAATCCAACATATAATTATGTATGGATTGAATGTTAGAACGTAATATTTCATTTGGTCTTACTTATAATATGTTATATGTACAAAAACTTTAAGGGAAATGATCCACATAACCACAACTGACAACTCAAATATTCAAACAATACAGTTCACAAAGACATGGAAATAATACATAAACACATGAAAAAACTAAGCGTGAATCGAACTAAATACAGTTTACACATTGACAGGAGGCAGTCCACACATTCACAGACAACAGTTCACACATTGAAGAGGGGCAATTCATATTTTGATGAATATAGTTTATAGTCAACAGCGTAGTTGAATTAGTTTACTCAATGAAGAGAGACAGTTCACTGATACATAAAGAGACAGTTTATATTTCGCAGTTTACGGTTAATAATCAACATATATCTAATTCTAACTCATTGATTGTTATACTAGTTGAAATCATCAAATTGTTACATATTTATGAACCTTATAACTCTTGTAATAATTTTAAACCATAGTTTAATTTTCAACATCCGTGAATATTTGTAGTTCATGATGATCCCATTGAAGTTCACTTAAATGACATGTTTGTTTACGCTTCAATAATACACAATTCATATTATCAATATTTCTTGTGAAAATCCACAATGTTAGAACTCATATCTTAAAATAGCATAACGTTGGATTAATATCCATTTTTATTGTATGTCTAACTCTAACTCATACATATTCACATCGATCTAGTTCGAATAGTATTGAAAAAAGTTATTAAACAAGACACATTGGTTCTGATTCATAACTTTTGTTTTTAATTAGTTCAAACAATTATATAAACTTTATCCTCTTATAATGATTAAAATTTATGAAACAATGTTATGTCTTAATATCCTATAATGACGTTTAATTTTGACTATAGTTGCATTTTTTTGTCGTATCGTTGTTCACAAAGGGGAAAGAATAATAGTTCAATTCTTTAAAGAACGGGTCACATAGCCATGATAACAGTTCACATAACCATAACATCATTTATTCAATAAATAACATGGCACATAGTCATATATAATAGTTCACATAACAAAAATTAACGGTATATCACAATGTAGAAAAATCACATTTCATATAACATACCGACAGTTCACATCACAAAAAATAACAGTTTATACAACATCGTTTATGGTTCACATATCATTCATAATTTACATAAAATTATTATTTTCTTCCTATTTCATTTGTAGTTCACATGAAAAATATCTCTTCTTCATCCCACATTATGGTCTTTTCTTCACAAATTAGACACTTGAAAAAAAAAAACAAACAAATTTTGTATCAATACAAAATCACACAATTCACAAAAAAAAAGAAGAAGCATTTTACAAATATAAATACAAAACAGTTCACACATAATAATAAAAATAGATCACAAATATAAAAAAAAGTAGCTCACATTACAAAGGAGTCCACACGAAATAAAGAATTAATTCACAAATAGAAAGAGACAGTTCAAACAAAATAAGTGTTCACAAATATAAAGAATCAGTCCGTAGATCCTATTCTTACTGGAATCGAAACACATGTTCCAATTCGGTCCCTATTCATAATCAATACATACCTAATTGAAACACACACGGTCCATAAAATTACATCAGAGTAGTAGAGCATTCTGCATTCCAAACTTCTCGAATAAACTAGTCATCCAGTTATCCACACCCAATTGAATCTCACCGTTCTTCCAGTACTTTTCCTACTATAATTAACATCATAACAATCACAATTCACCATCTCCTCGATCACCCCCAAAAAATCAGATCCGTCCATCACAAAAATACAAACACAACGCAGAATCCAATCCTTCTCTCTCGACTACAAACAGATCGGATGAGAATTCAATAAAAAATATTACCAACAAATCAACCGAATATATACACGCACCGATCTTGATCAGATAACTCGTGAAAGACATCCCGAGGTAGTCACCCGTTGGATCCAATTTTTCCCTGTCATTCGACGACGAGGATGACAAGTTCTGATTTCGTGAGGAGGTGTTCCAGATCCTCGAACAACGTGTTGAGATAGGAAAGGGAGGAATTTATTGAGTTTTGCAGTAAAGAAATCAAGGAAATGGTGGTTGTCGATGAAGAGGAGGAGAAGGAGAAGATCAGTGGAAAGGTTAGCGAAGATCAGTGATGATGATTATGGTGTCGAGAGAGCAATGATTGGCGGAATCGAGATAAAATCGATAACAGAAATGCATAGAGGAGAAGATGTGTATTTATTCTCGTTGATTGAGATTATGTATCTCGTCGGAAGGGAAGAGTGGTGACGACGGCACGTGAGACGCATGGTTGAGAAGGAGAGTGAAAGGAGGTGCAGGTTAAATACTAAAAATATTTTAAATATTTAAATATAATATAAATATTGAATAAATACCTAGAGATTTCATATTTTTTTATACTAACATGTGATTTAAAATATAATGGGTACCCTTATACATAAACCCTATGCTATTCTGCAAAACCCTAGCCACAAACTACAGCTACCTACTCCATCACCCAAGAAATCAAAATCAATGGAGTCCATGGTGAACAAATACCAACAGAAATTCAAAAAATCAAGAGAAGAAATGGACCGTTGGGACACGCTCCAGTGTCGTCTCATCTCTCAATTCTCCAACGCATCCTTCATCATCGACCGATTACAAGTCGAATTTCATCTGCCCATTTGGGTATTTTATCATGATTTCATGTTTTTGTTTTATTTTGTTTGAAGTGTGGGGCTGAATTTTTGGTTAGGTGATTCAGAACAAGAAGAATTATGGTGCGTTGAAGTGCGTGGATGGGATCGAGGAGGCGGTGTTGCGGAATCAGATGGAGACTTTGAATACCATTTTGGTTTCGATTAATAGAACTATGTGAGTGAATTGTGTATTTTGTGAAGCGGTTGTCGAAATCGTTGGTGGGATAGTAGAAACATGGGGTTTGAATGTGAAGTTAGTTGTGTTGTGGAGAAGACACATGACCTGTTTAAAGTGTCGCGAGAGTTGGATTATTGTTAATGTGGGTTTTGTCGCGTGGATTGAGTTTTGTTCCATCTTGGTATTATTATTTAGTACTTAGGAGGATGAAATTGGGTTCCCGCCCTCCCTAGACCCTCTATCCTGGATGGGAATAACTGGGTTTTTTTGTTGTTGTTGAGGATGAAATTGGGTTGAATTGGACAGTAAAATGGGGATATTGATTTTTTAGATGGTGAATTTGACTCGGTGACGTCTTAGTCATGATCTTTACTGCGGTGATTCTTAGACGCGATTTCCATTGTGTAATTTTTTCTTCTTGCTATTGAATTTGGTGCTGGAAATGACATATAGGGAAGAGTTTCACGGAATTGTTTTGTCACTTCAGAAGATAGTACGTGACGGTAGGCAACTAGTTAAAGGGGGTACCAGACCGCTGTCGGCTAAACAGCTGCAGCAAAGGATTGGTGTCAAACCTTGCCTTGCAGATTGCTTGGATGGACTTGCAGTTCTTCATGAGATGTACAGGGCGGAGTATGGTTCTCGTTTTTTAGTTCCTAATCCTTTCATGCTTGATTCCTATATTCTCCTTGCATGTATAGCACTTGTTAATCTAGTAGGGTTATGCTTGTACCTCAAGGGAACATCAGCTGCCGAATGGTTAAAGATATGGTTTAGCTAAGTTAGTTAAGCTGAGACAATAATGTATCCACCCTGGTTGTACCGTATTCTTGCTATTTGAGGGTTGGTGTTCAGTCCTTCTACATGCCTTATGATTGTTAACATCACAACATGCTGCTCATGATTGATTATCTTCCGGCCCTGATGATTTCAGTTTCCGCCTATTAGCTGCACTTATGTTTACTATTCCACTTTCTTTCCTTTCACAGGTACCTTCTGAAATCATCTGTGGTTTCTGCACTTCCTACACTGGCCTTGAAGTCGAGGTACCACTCTACAAGGCTTTTTTTTTTCCACGCTTTTTGTAAGTAGCATTCCCTTGTGAACTAGGAATTTTAAGAAACATATGGCACTCATGCTTGTCCTTATTTGCTTTGTGATCGTTGATTGATCATGATTGATGACACTAATCCAATTTCAGTTTAGTGGAATCTGTAACCGCAAGGGATCATGTAGAGTGTGGAAATACTTCAGAAAATAAGACTTACAACGCAAAGAGATGCAGAGCTTTGAAAATCTTTCCATACATAATAGTTATATCATGATACAATACGATTCATCTCCTCAATCACATATCAATATGGTGAACTATCTTTTTTCTTCCCCTCTTTTATCCTGTGCTGTGCAGTGCTGCAGATTTGGGAGCACTTCAGCAGTTACTGGTTGATCAGCCTAATATCCCAAGAGAAGAGCGTAAGTTCAATGAAGCCCTTATGTTGATGCTATTTCATCTAGAATCTAGATGCTGTTTTAACCCACAACGAAACTTTACCTGACCTCCTTTGATATAATCATCAAATTGCTTGTCTCTGTACGCTGGTCGTTTGCTGAGCTGAAGTTGCTGCTTCCACTCCTGCTTTCACCTTATCCGTAGCATTACGCATTTATGCTCCTCTCGTGTCAGAGGCAGCTATTTCCCTGGACTGTCTGTTCCTTACATAATTTGCCTGTGTTTGCAGTACAACACATCTTCGATGTCGTGTTTGCAGAGGATATTTGCTAAAAATAGATGCTGGAGCATGCCTATGCTATGTTAAAGAGTTCCATGTCCTTGAAATGAAGGATGGTGTTTCCTCGGCTGTTTGATGGAAGATGAAGCAAAGAGCACATCAGACTTCTTTTTTGCAGGTTGAAGAAGCTGAAGTGATTCCCTAGACCCTCTGCAGATTTGTTGCTCCTTTCTTTTCTTTATCGCATCAATCGACAGCACATACTATGTCACATACTGGACATTTTGATGCCTCTCATACGTTGCGGCTATACTTTGACAAATGCCGAGTGCTTGGGTGAACGACCTGTGTCATGTTGGTTGTAAAACTTGTAACTTAAAACCAGATTGAACTGTTCTGGATTACACATTGTAGAATGTTTGTGCTATGACTACAAAGGCGAAAAAAGGACAATCGTGAATGAAGAGCCTTTTGCTTCTGATTCATTTCTATGTCCTCTGTCATGTGAACTTCAATTAATGAACCGAAGGCCTATTCGGGTATATCATTAGCTGTCCGCTAGGCTTCGGAGTAGAAATTTTGTCTGGATGAAACAATAAACATCTGGTTTGTGGGGGATCATCTTTACCCCACATGGCAAGCGGTCCGGACCAAGATCAATGTGCATGAGGTCAAAAGTTCAAATCTGTTGTGTGGCAAACTGTTTTGTGGTGGTGAGCCCGTCAGCGAAAGCTGGTTTAAAAAATCATTTGGGTTTGCGGGCTATTCGGTTGACCAAAGGACAATCCTTCGGGATTTCCTTTTTGAAAAACATCTTGTTTGTGAAATACCAGAACAATAATCGGCTTTTCCACTATGACAATGCTTGTGATACAATCTGTACAGTGTCAAAACATAAACTTGTGCTTGTGATAATCGTGTCGAAATGTTAAAAGAGTTTCCCAAAGTTCACAGATTATTCCCTTTCCGTTGCATTTCACAATGCTTTGCTTGCATAAATTTGGCTAGTGTTTCTCGGTTACTCTTCTCTAACCAGTAATCTCCAAGCAAAACTTAGGAAACAAATCTACTTTCCAAAAAACGGCCCCTAAACTTTTGCCATCCCATATAAATTCACATTTTAACACAACTATCCCTACTACTACACCCAGCGGATAGCGATAATTACCGTCATCATCATATTCTTTTCTTCGCAACAATCTCTGTTTAATGGAGAAGTTGCAGGACATGGAATTGAAGCATGACATTGCCTCCAACGCGTGGATTTTGGATATCAGAATCGCCAAGGAAACGAGTATAGCTACACCGAATTCAAGCAAAGGAACTTGCTCAGCAAGTGCAGACCAATCCTCGTCATGCCAAACACCTTCAACGACACCAGATGGAACATCTCCTAGTACTACTGCTACTACTCCAACAACACCATCACCTCCACGCTTGATGCGTTCAAGAAAGTGTTCTATCGTTGATGTATGTGGATGGGCGACGCGGACATTCTTCAAGACTTGCACTGCGCTTTGCGTCAGTTCATTGGTTATGGAGGTTGAGACTAAGAGGTCAGGTGGACAGTTTTCGGAGTATGACCGCAGCATGTTTAGTCAACAACAGCGAGACGAGAAGATCAAAGAGGCTATCCTCTACTGTAAGAAAACACTGGGCGTTGACGGCAACACCTAACGAAATCAACGATGTACCGTTTCTAAGAACTCTTAGTGTAGATTTGGATTCTCATCCAACTAGTGAGAAGTAGAGAAATCTGGTTGTATAGTTTATATCCTTTACCCTGTTCGCATTTTTCTTAAGACTTCGAGCATTATTTTCTCATTCATCAAATGGATTTTGAAAAACTGAACATATCATGATCATCTCCTTGAAACATTTTTTTCAAGGCGTCCACATCTGTTCGATCCTACGACCAAAACCTGCTAAAAAATATGTTCAAATTAGATCGATTTCCAACAAACTTTTCCTACGCAACTGCAAAAATCTTGGAGTGGTCGACAAGAGATACCACTCCTTGCATACTAAACGGGCATTCATAAGACCACACAGCGTCAATCTCAATAAGCATAATTCTAAAACATCACTTGATAGAGTGAGAGATACGACCTACTGTTTCTCTCCATATCACTCATTTGAGAATCCCTTCTACCATTTCTTTTCCAGAACTTCTTCTTCGTTGCAAATGGGAAGCCATCAAATGCCGCTACCTTGATTCCGGATCGACTCCTATATGCACCTTTTGCTTTATCACAGGCGCTCAAACTCCTGCTTATAAGATACTTGAAAGCTTTATCAGTGTCGGCACCTACCTTATTATCACTTCTCCTTCCAAAGAAAGAAAGACATCTCAAGGAAATACCCCGACGATTCTCCTATTTGTTTCCTTGGCTCCTGTTATTTCATTTCTTCAACGTATCGCAGACGGTCCTTGCAATACGCTTCAACACACTCAAAGGTTCTGTATCCCTCCCTGTAAGGTAAACGTAGCACAGGCTGCTTCTCAGCAAGTTACTTCAATTTGAACTCCCCTGAACAGGATCGCTTCGATGCTGATTCGCGTCAATTGTCTGCAAGCAAAGCACATAAGATAAAGCGACAGAATCTGAACCGATGTATATAGACCATGATACATACAAGTTCTCGCCAAAGGCGTCGAAGTAGCTAATTCAGCATCACCCAGTTGAAAAAAGTGATTTAGTTATGTGTTTGTTGAACTCGGAAAGTAGGTCCAGGCGTTTTAGATGAACTGTTGGTGTTTTGGGCTTTGGTTTTGACGCTAAAAAACCTACACGGATTAGAAATAAGAAGTCCGGTTAGTCAGATCTGAAGTGATGATGCTTAAGTCCAGCTTCAATGTCTAAGTCAGTCTATATCCAGAAGTAGAAATCAATGATTGGGTGGATCCAGAAAATCTTATCATTTTGAATAATAAATGAGAATATTTATAATATACTATTCGTGCTTTTATATGGGACAGTAATTTGTCTCAATTATCCGTGAGGTGTTATTTGTTAATTGCACAAGACTGGGATGATGGCAGCTTGTTTGAACCTTTTACTACGGCGAAATGCACTTGGTGAAAGAGACTTTGTTCATATGTGGTTCATGTAAGTTGTTTCCACTTAAACTTCTTCTAACTGACGCTCGACACCTGTCCTGCAGAGGGACTCTCCCCTAGCTCCAGACATATCAACCGCGATCTTAACATTAGCCGAGAACGGAGATCTTCAACGGATACATGATAAATGGTTGTCAGGAGCCTCTTGTAGTCAAGAATCTCTCAACAACGTCGACATCGAATCAAGCCAACTCCACCTGAAGAGCTTCTGGTTATATGCGGGACAACTTGCTTCTGAAGAGCCTCTGGGGCCTTTTCCTTATATGCGGGACAACTTGCTTGTTTGCTCTTTTTGTATTCTTCTTAAGACTTCGTCACAGGTTTCGCGACATCTCCCGTGATCATTCGGCGGTTGATGCTCAGGGTAGTTCACGCAAGAGGGAACTCCATACGCTTCTCTCGTTGATCGACGAAAAAAAGGGCACATCGAAGGACGACATAAAGAGAAGGAACGATGAAGAATCCGCTTCTTAGGAATGAACTTAACCTGAAAGTTGACCTTTCATGTGATCCCATTTTCCTTCTTTCCCATGTGACTAAGTTGTGAGTATTTGGTTTAATTCACATTCCACTTCATATATAACGTGTGAGGAAAAAAAAGGACTGATTTTGATACAGGCAGAGCAAAACTATATCTTGCTTTCCGTGAACTACATCTTTGTCGTGTCGTCAGTGAATTGCATATTTTTCTCTCAAGTTCCAAGGTGTAGTGTACAGTACATGGGGAGCAAAACACAGTTTGCTTCAAAGCACACTGCAGACATCCATTGAGATGACGGACAAGCCACCACTACTCAGTCAGTAGTTCATCGACTATCTGTTTCTTCGTTTTTGCCATAATGATTCCGTGGAGATGAAGAGTGACCGACTGTCTGGCTCCCTGTTCAGAGAAAGCCGCAGTTTCACACTTTCACCGGAGCACCATTCCTGGTTTCAAAGTTCACCATCACACTATCAAAGCAAATGAACTTGTTTGATCATTACGCAACATCTGTTGTTCCAAGCAATCATCATCAGATCTCATTCCCAGCAAATGGGGACAAGTGTCAAAAGAAAAACCAAGGATGGCTAGAAACAGGACAATAAGCTCAACTGAAAAGACAGAGCGCTTCTTTGATTGCAAGACCAAATATGTTCTACCATAAGACACTGAACGGAGTACACATCACTTATCTAGACTATCGAAGGAAAAAGAGGACATCGGTACAAATTTCCTGGTCGCGAAGTTCAGTCACACAAGGCTGTGATCTTCAACACCACTACTGACAAACCCGATAGACGTTCTTCATATGGCAGTTTCAAGTTCTTCTGGATCGACCATTGCTCCATTAGGCGCATCTTGGGAGCGAAGCTGAGTAGAAACTTCATCAATAGCGGAATCCAGCTGAGCAATCTTCTCCGTAAGACCTTTCCTTGTTTTCTGCCAATCAACAACAAAAGGGCCAATCAGTCACTCATTGCAGGAGCTCACTCCGACCATGCATAAGGTAGAACTGTACAATTCAAGCAAACTCATGTTAAAAGAGTGAAAATTATTACCTCCAGCGCTTTATCCTCATCATATATGAACTTGGGCAGCTTTCTCATCAATTCCTTCCGGTCAGCTCCAGTCAGAGCATTGCTGATCTGATGCAAGAATACAGTTCCTTAAGAGGCAATTAATTACCGTAACATAAATAATTATCCAGTGCCATGAGTTGATATATTTCACATTGTCCAGGTTCAGCAACATTAATCCCCAAACCACTTCAAACAAATGGAAAAGCAGTGATGTATTTGTTCGAGAAAAGATGAAAAGAAAACTAGTCTTCTAGACATCAAAACACCCACATAGGTTTTTTGGGTAACATAAATAGCATACAGATGCCAAACATCCTTCGCATAGCAAGATTACACTTCCATATAATCCATATAATGCCAAACATAAGGAGCAGGCTTGCAAACTCTGAGAAAATCAGATTACACTTCCATATAATCCAGAAAAGTGAGCATTGTGATTTAAAGGCCGGAAAATTACATTTAAGAGCATAGCAGATGAATAATACCTGAGGTGCATATGCACAACCTAGAGTACCGACTACCAACCCTCCCAAAATAAAGCCTCCGACAAAAGCAGCTGCATTACCAGATCCGCTGCCATCACTGTTCAATGAAACACAAAGAAGAAAACACACATCATTACCACAGCCAGCAGATAAGATACATAAGTTTAACCTAGAAAAGTGATCAACAATGCTTCAACGGTAATCTAGCAGGAACAAGTACAATAGCAGTTGCACAAAATTTACCTGGAGGCAGCTCGAATAATTAGGGACTTTCCAGTTTTTCTGGCATAAGATGGAGCGAAGGACACTTTACCAATGCATTGATCAGATGGCTTGCAAGAACCTAACAAGGAGGCCCTAAGATGTTAGGGAAGGTAACTAGAAGCATCAAAATCTGATTGCATGATATAAAAATGTCAACCGGACTCAAAGAGATGAATTGCATGAATTCAGGAAAGTCCGCACATCCTCGTGAACGTCAAAATGGAAAAGCTGATTGAAGTAAACAAACAGATCTCTAGGTTTTGCTTACATAATTAGTCAAATGAACTGCTTCCAATTTATTTGTCTCTACCAATTTAATAGGCAGGGTAAACAAGTACAAATGTAAAACGTAACAACCAAGAGATGACATTAAAAAACTTCCCTTAGAAGTTAGAACCCTAATTTCCAGAATCTAAACTTAGCAACACACTGAATCCCATTATAGACGGAAGGTGGAAATTGCCATGATGCATGCCCAAGGGTATGAATCAAATGGCCGAGTAAATAAATAGTGCCATACAGTAGTCCAGCCCAGCAGAAATATGGAAGCTTGAATGATTCTGGTTCACACATGTGAATTTTGATCTCCAATATGACCACTATTCTAAGAATTTGTTCCATGGTTCATGAACCATTGAACTAGATTTGCAGAAAACACAAAAATGCGGAAGATATGCAGCATCATGAAGGTCAAACTATCCCTAGTCAAGTCACTTGAAACGCTCCTGATGTGAGAAACCACTTGTTGGTTAGTAGTGAGCTCAGCTTACCAAAACCTAAAATCGTCCATAAAACGAAACACACATGCATAGATGCTATAAAAATGCCTCAATAGAACTAAGAACATGATTGCTCGAATGATTTTCGAGCAAAGATCACTCTGAGGACGTTTACTCATAGATACAACCGTGCGATATATTCAGGTCTCAGAAGCTACAACTGTACCACCAGGCACCAAGAAGAACAAATTACATCCCATAGGCATACACTTCGCTATGAGTCTATCAGATCATCTTAGATCAAGGGTAACAACACCATAGTTTCGATACATGATGCGTCATTTGCATAATTCCAACTACCATTCCCATTGTTTCGAGTTCCACACACAGTTATCAAATACTCAGTAACCACCACTACAAGTAGCATGACTCCTATTGTACATAATTATTGAATTACTACACTTCTTCATGTCGTTCTTGATACACGGGGCGGTTAAACGAGTATTTTGTAACTATGTTTCTACATTATGAAGCTGCATTTCACATCACAAAACTCATACCACAAAGAAACCCTAGCAAGTAGCAACTCCCTTCATCTCTAACCCTCATTCTCACACCCATTTCATCAACTACCTCTAATCACACCCAGAAACACAAACTCATTGATCAATTCCAAACAAACGATAACAATCCACCGAATCGAACACAAAACATCAATCAACAACTATCAGACATCAAAATGAAAGAGAAACGAAGCAAAGAATCCGACGATTACTGGGCGAGAGCTGGGTGAGTGGATTGCGGGATAGAGCAAGGGAATTTGAGAGGGTCGCCATCGATGGAGCTTGTCGGATTTGGGAAATCTAGGGATTTGGATTTGAAGTGGAGTCTGACTGGTGAGAGTTTTCAAGTCAACGACCGATAACACCGATGCTTGAGGTGTGACGGTGGAGCATGGATTATGATTATCTTACAAGTGGCTGATGGCAAACTTTGGCATGATATGCGTGGATCGTTAAAGGTGTGTATATTTCATTGTTTCCCAACTTTTATTATGTGGTTGCGTTAAGATCGGGTGCAGGTTAATATTATGTGGTCTGATGACCATCTAACAACTCATCTATTACACTGGCGGCCACGTTACCGCCGCTTTTTCATGTAACTTAACTAATAAATCAAAGGGTATTAAGCACTAGGATATTTTATTTATTTGTTTATTCTCTACATTTAAATAAATTAAAACATTATATAATAATTATATTATTTATTATGTAATTTGATGCGTTATTTTTTTATATTAAATGATATATTTTTGAAAAATTTGTTGGTTTAAGATTATATTAAATAAATTAAACTATCTTTCATCATGTTTCACAAAAAAAATTGAAAAAAAATAATTATTTGGATCGTTTTATGAATGATTTTTAACTGAATTTTTTTTATCTATATGTATGATGTAATTAATTTTGGACAAGAAAATACATTTGAAAGGAAAGGGAAGGATTTTAAAGATCAAATAACAATTTAGTCATTACAACGAAAAGAGTATTTTCTAAAAAATGTGAACGCACGATATAAACAAGTGACGTAACATTATTCAACTTTTATTGGATTGCTTGTATATGAAAGTACTTTGAAAACTTTTTGACAGATTTTGAGTATTTATTCAGAAACAATATTCGTCCATATATCTAGTAGTACCATCAAATAGCTGACTTATCTTTCTGTTTAATTTGAAATCAAACGGAATTCACTTTCTGTAGTTCGTTGTGACAAATCTTTACATATCTAATCACAAGGATAAATTGCTTTGCTTGATTTTCTCTACTTTCTCTAACGAAAGATATACTACATAATTTTTCCCTTACAAATATTATTGCATCTCAAATTTAATCTACTAGTTAGCATGAATAATCGTTACAGACGTCACCATATTCAAACCTCTGTCTTTGCGATTCCTCAAAGATCTTGGCGCCTAGGCCACTTTTCACGTTGTACTTCATCTCTAAAAGTCTCAATGTCAATAGTGCGATCAATCTTCAATCAAGTTCGACGATTTTCGTGTATCCCCCGAGGAGAACTTAGTTCTTACAAGTGAAAATATGCAACAGCCAACGATCCTGCAGTTGGCAGGTCGGCGATGAATTCTGTGTACAGGAAGGAGCTAACGTCGCCTGCCATATCATTGTACTCCAAAGAGGGACAAAGACTACTCGACGAAGCGAGGGCAGCAGGCACCGCGGCTGGATTCTTTGAGAACGCCACTGATCTTGTGACACAATAGAAGCTTACATACTGCGGTCTTTCTAGCCTGACTACTGTCCTGAACGCGCTGTGCATTGATCCTCAATGTGTGTGGAAGGGTCTTTGGCGTTGGTACGATGAGACCATGTTGGTGAACGACGAGGAGCTGTTGAGACAGGCCAATGTCGAAGGGCTCTCGTTTCAGAATATTGTTGATTTGGTGCCCAAGGATAAGGTGAAACTCGAGGCCTGTTTCGCCACTGACAGTTCCTTGTCTGAGTTTAGACGACGTGCACTGGAAAGCTGTTCTACGGATTCTGCTTACGCCCTTGTTGGTTACTCTAGACCTGCATTAGGACAGTCGGGTGCAGGACATTTTTCGCCAATCGGTGGTTACCATGACGCTAGTGCTAATGTTCTTATCATGGATGTTGCACGATTCAAGTATCCGCCACATTGGGTCCCTTTGGGAAGCGATGTCTGTCGTAAATAATGTTACGGGGAAGAGCAGAGGGTTTATGGTCATCTCCAAACCTTGAGTTATGAGGCGATTTAAGGGTTGGTTATGCGGCTGTTCGTGATCTTATGTTTGTTGAATGTTGATTCATATCCGCCATGTTTAGGGTTCTAGTTAGCCTGTGACTGTTTAGTAATTCGTGGACTTTGATTGGATTGTGTTCTTTGCTTCCACATTTTTTGTCAGTGTATTGCTTTGATCTAAATTTATGAGCACAGGTGGTCGATTTATTTCCCGAACTAGATTTATCCGAAATCTTAGTCTCCTGCTTTCTTATTAGCAATCACCAGAAGATGTTGCTATTGAACCTGTGTTCTTTTCATGGACGAAGTCGTTTAGTCTCCTGTACCTTACTGTGTTCTTAGTTAGATACCACCACCCTAGATGTAATAACGGTTAAGGTTACTCGGTTATCCTTTGTTAAAGACCTTATATTTTTTTTTTCGTGATGATGAGCATTCAGTAACCTGTGTTAAGAATACTCTTGATGATTTTGCTGAGATCAGGGCTAGAGTGGATTGAGCCAAACGACAAGGTATCTACTGGCTGGAGTGTATCATTCATTATGTTTTCGCCTGTTTCGGAATCTCCGAGATTGTACAGTCTGAATTTAGGAGTAAGCATTTCCCCGAAGAAGTGTCATTTGGTCGACCGCGTGTTCAATGATGTTGTTGTTGGCGCGATACGGTTAGTTAACCTTTTTCATCACGGCGTTCAGGATTGCTGGAATGGTTAACAAAGAGATGAACCAAATAGTTGTATTAAGCAAAGAATAAGATGTGAAATTAGTCGGTGAGATTAGGAACTAAAGGAAGCAATCCTGTAACCTGTGAGAGCAGGTGGCAACTACCAACTAATATTTTGGCAATAAAAGCATGCGATCGATACTCATCTAATCATAGTAATTTGATACGCATCTTCTTCGTTACTACTTTTGGTTGTCCAGGAGGGCACTACTTATAGCAATACGCGACGACCCTCGTGCATTCGAGCATCCATCACATGAAAGTCGCATCAAAATTGATTCTGTATGGTTGTCCTGACAAATTCTATTTCATAATGGTTGGAGTTGTGGACTCATGTTACGTGTATATGAATAATTTAATTATAAGGATTAATTATATGTTATATGTTATATTACGGTTTGATTCAATTATTAATGATCCTACGGATATTAATATTAAGTGGGATAATATGTCGTCTTATAAACTATATGACCCAATTGTGTAGAGACCCACAGGTTTGTTCATGATTAATGATGGATTGATTAGGGATAAGAACAACTATATATATGAGGGTTATGGTGCCCGGTTGTACGTAAGTTACATCTTGCTGGCATCCCATCATTAGAGAGAGAAATCCCAGCATGTATATTAACTGAAAGATATTCAAACCATATGCGATATTCAATCCGGATCAAAAACTTATTCTTATGGATTTAGGTACGTTTTCGATTATGATCTAATCTAAATAATTTGATTTGAAGATTACAATTTTGATAGAATTTATTCCAACAATAATATCAAATAAAAAAACCATCAAAAAATGATTTTTTTTATTGTAACAGCAATAAAACGTAGTATGTCTCATCTTTTAGTTCATGACGAAAAGACCCAGTGGGGTTGAAGGATCAGATGATACAGTTTTCAAAATCTACTGTGTAATGGTCGGCTTGGATTTTGATGCTCTTTTTTGTCCACGTATATGATTTTGTCTTATCCATTGGCTAGAAACGGCACCACCTCGATGAAAACGCTGCATTATCCATTGGGCTCAAATATTCATCCATTTCAGCCCCCAGTTTCCAACCAACGCCTTGGGTTTGGAAGTTTAATGCCCCTGAGTTTTTTTTTGTTTTTATTTTTTGTAAAAGATGATCAATTATATAATATAATTATATAATTGATATAGTGTTGATATTCATGTAATTGATATAGCACTTTTTCATGTTCTGTGGACTGCGAGGAGTTAGGACCACCTTGATCAACATGGGAGTTACTAGTTCGTAAGTTGCATTGTGTTAAACTTTCTGTTGTCTTGTCGACGATGGTTGCATAATTGATCGTTGGTTGCATAATTGATCGTTTACCTTTATGTGGAATTGACGTCGACCAATGAAGATTACATGAGACTTAAGTCATTCTTTTAGCAGTAAGTTTTGATTGGGATGGAAGCAGTCCATCAATAGTTAGTTGCAAAAAGACATGAGACTAGATAAGTGGAAATCGTGCTAGACTGTGTGTACTACATTACGTTATCCTGACTACTTTAGTAAATGTTGACGAGCTTAGAGTGAACAAGATTTTAACAATAACAACAGATAATAGAAGAGTTGCATCCTTATCCTAATCCAAATAATTCAATTCTAACTACACTGAAAACCGGATCCAATCAATTCTCAAAATTACAAATTTATTTTTTATAATCCATCCATGGTTCCACAAACAAAAAGATGCACAAACACTTTCAAATCATATTGATTGATATGAATAAATTCTAAACAAATATTCTTCAGTTCAATTAATCGTACAATAAACTCATCATCTTTAAAAATTATCGGATTAAAAGGTTGGCTGTGGGATTAAACCTCCCGGCTCCCGTCACAACCTCTAATCTAATCCCTTCTTCCCTCCAAATAACAACATTGCTAATCTCATCTCATCTACTTAATCCCCCAAGACAGCAACACACCACCCACCCCTCTCCTTCACCTGTACACACTACTACACACACATATTCCCATGGTTTCAGATAAGCTCAAAACACCACAACAAAACAATCCCACACCATGACCTCTCCCACCACCACGTCTCCGCCGCCGTCGACCACCGATTCCACGGACCGAGTCGACTCAGACTTCATCGTCATCCTCGCGGCGCTCCTCTGCGCCCTCATCTGCGTCCTCGGCCTCGTCGCCGTCGCCCGATGCGCCTGGCTCCGCCGCTTCGGCCTCTCCTCCACCACCTCCTCCCTCGCCAACAAAGGACTAAAAAAGAAGGTCCTGAAATCTCTCCCGAAAGTTACGTATTCGATTGAGGAGCAAATCGGAGTCGAGGACTGCGCGATCTGTTTGACGGAGTTCGAGGGAGGCGACGAGGTCAGGGTTTTGCCGCAGTGCGGGCACGGCTTCCATGTGATCTGTATCGACACGTGGTTGGGAACGCACTCGTCGTGTCCGAGTTGTCGGCAGGTGTTGGTTGCCACCGCGCGGTGTCAGAAGTGCGGCGGATTGCCGGAGAGAGCAGCCGGCGATCGTGGCGGTGGTGATCCGGCCGCTGGAGTGGCTACTGTGTTTCCGTAGAAGTTGATGTCGAATGTCCAATGTCGCGATCAGTGTGTATAGTGTTAGATGATCAGGAAATGGTGATGGTGATTCAATTGTAGTAGCCGGAGATGTGGTAGTGTTGGTTTAGTGATTATCAATCAGATCGGCAGGCAATCAGCAATAGGAAGATCGAGAAAGCGGTCGATTGTTCTGCTTGAGTTATGGTTATGGTTATATATGTAGTGTTCGATCTTGCTGAATCATTTCGGTGATCTCGAGTCATTGTGATTGTGTGCTTGATTGTCTGCAATGTAGTTTACAGCTGAAATCAGACGAGGAAGCGTGTTATTCAAGCGTTTTGAAGATCTTGATTCGGGGCGATTGTCTTTGATTTGGATTTTAGTTCGTCGATGGACTCCATTGAGTTAGTGAGTTCTTGAATGATTCGATCCCTTCTTGTGTTGGATGTTTTCAGTTCATGTGGATCAAATGTTCCTAAATTAGGCAAACACAAAGAGTATCACTTTCCATTTGGTGTAGCTGAGCACAACCGAATAGCCGAGTGTTGCTTCTCTCAGTTTGTTACTCATCGTGGCCGAATGTGGAAACTTTCCAGCCACTATTCAGCTGGAACCGACGACGACGTTGTAGAAAGGAAGGGGGATTGAACAAATATCTGATGCATGAAAGATAAGGTGATGCGAAAGATTGCCGATGAGATCATATCAAATGTAGAAATGGTAAGTGCTACAAATTGTCTAAGATTTGTGCGCTCTTTTTGATAAACTAATACAGTATTGGTCACTAGTGCAGTATGGGACGTGAAGAATCTGGAGTGAAAGCTGTGTAGCTGGTATTAGAAAAGATTATCTCATTCGTGATAAAGTTCACGTGGGAAGAAGTCTCAAATGAAAAATATCGACCTTTCTATGATACGATAATGATATGAGACCTTTTTCCAACACTTTATGTCCAGCATTTCATCTACGATCGATGGTGCGTTTAGCTGCAGTCACGTTACTCGACATAGTTTCGTTTACCAGCTCTATGTATATAAATGAACGAAAAGTCTCATTTCCGTGATCCAAAACAAAGAAAGTGACGAACGAATCATTAAAACAGCAACAAAAACTAATCACATATGTTACGAACTCGGACTCTCCCACAAATTGCAACAAGAAAACAATATCTCAGCGTTATGATCTCGGTTCTAAGGTTCGGCGAACGAACCATTAAACGACATTCGACCTCACCCAAAACCCGGACATCGCCTCCTCACCAAGACCTGCAACCACTGTCGCCGCCGTCGCCGTCGGCCCACATTTCCGACACCACTGTTTCTCCGTCACCAAAAGTCTCCGACAAATCGGACACGACGAGCTCCCCCGCAACCACCGATCAACACACGCCACATGGAACCCGTGCTCGCACCCTGGCAAAACCGTAACCTCATCACTGTCCTCGAACTCCGTCAAGCAGATCGCGCAATCGATCATCTTGTCTCCGTATCGATCTGCGGAATACGAGACGATCGGGAATGAATCGAGGGTCTTTCGACCAATGCCGGTGGTGGAGGGAGAATGAGGAGGAGAGGTGAAAGTCAGGTTGTGGTCTAAGCGGCGGATGAGGAAGCAGCGGGCGATGGAGAGGAGACCGATGAGAGCGATCGTGGCAGAGACGAGGCCGATCAGTTGGCGGAGGAGGCCGTCGATTAGGAGTCCGGCGTCCTGCGACGGCGGCGATGGTGGTGGTGGCATTGAGAGGTTGTTGGTGGTGATGAGGTTTGTGATTAGCTTGATTCGAGTGATTAATTATCTTTGTTTATTTTTTTTAAAATGAGGATTATCTTTGGTTATTAGTTGTGGATAATTATCAGGTTTGAATTTGATGAGTGAGGCTTAGTGTGTTGGGCCGTGTGGTGTGTGGGATGATTGTATGGCCCAAAAGGAGTGGCCCAATTCGTCTAATGTTATGTTGATAGATACGACTTTCACAACATCAATCATACCAAGAGTTTCCATGAAAAATGTGGTGGAAGAGTGTATTTAGCACATTCTCTTACACTGAGCATTCTTCTTGGTGGTGAAATGTGTTTGCTTTCTGATTCTATTTGGAAATGGATATGTGATCGTGCGTTGCTTCATCGAGTCAATACTATCCCGAAGGATGAATTTTTGTATTGAGAAATAAACATTTGAAGTGCTTTGCTGTAAGTACAGTATAACATTGCATTTGGCATTACAACTGTGTGCAAATTGTTCTATCCTTTGCTTGTAGTGTATGTGTATCAATAGGACAATATCTCCCGTGCGTATAAGCCTGAATACGTGACAACGAAGAATTTGGATAGCATCGCGATATACCCGGAAGGCTTGATGGAGACTAACAGCTTCTTCGAGTTGTTGCGTGGTTCGTTTGTACTGATAACGGTGTGTCTGTCCTCTGCAGATCCAACGAAGGTTGCAGTTGGCTGAAGGCGTTGTCTCTGACCTCTCGGGTTTGCTTGATGTTTACGTGCTTCTTCCAAATCTCATGTCTCCGGACTTGCTGAGATTTACTAGGTATGTGATTTTCCGTTACTTCACTGTGATTCAGATGTTATATGTTAATTCTTCGAATGATACATCAGCTTTTCCTTCATGATCCAATATGTATGCTGATAGTATGAATTAACTTGATCAGATATGAAGTAACTGTGTTTCATTGGTTATTGTCATATTGTACAGCTGATTCTCATGGAAGCACTGACATTAACATTCATATAAAACAACATTTTCACATCGACAAAAGAACCGATGAAAATATTATGCTCGACGAGTTTCTACTCTTTATTTTGGCGCACTCTATCCTGTCTCATAACATACAAACTCACAGGAGAAAGTCTGAAAGAATCTCGACTAAATATTTTACAGGAAAGTATGAGGTACCATCGATTCTGTGACTATTTTAAGAACTTCACGTCTGGATTTCTTATTGAAGTGAGCCACATATCGGCCATTACCCTCGACGAAAGGCTCCACAGCAAGTCCTGCCCCTTCTGAGCTGCTTTCACTTTTCTTCCGGCCTTTCCGAAGCCATATGCGACCAGCCACTGCATAGCAGTGAGCCTCTGCTTCTCGGTATCCCATACGTTCTTCTTAAGTCCTGTCTGAACTTTCATGCCACCAATGTGCAGGCTCACCAGCTTGAATTTCTTCTCGTCGCTGTATTCATCAACTGTATTAACGGTTGCTTCTGTTGCTTGAATCAATGCTATGATTGGGCCTCCGACCGCCTCATATCTCCTGAGGGGATCCCGGAGTTGGACGAGCAGAGCTATTGTTACGGTTGCTGAATCATCATGTTCTTCATCGGAGGTGTTGGCATTGTTGGACTTGATCCAATCCTCGAGTGGGATAGCAGAAGCTAGAGGGTCGCTCTGATCTTTTCCACCTTCAGTGAGGATTCTGCCTCCGAGAGGAGAGACGTCAAATGGGGCATCCTCTTCGCTCATCTCTGCCTGAATCTTCAAGGCATCGATGGACATGACCTCTATTTTCTGCATCGCAAATGCCAGAATCTCCTCAACGGTTAGTGGATCTTCACTCAGGTTCCAGATCCCCGTAGTTATCCGCTCTCTTCTGCCCATGCTCATCGCAGTTGCCATTGTTTTGACAGCAGTAATAGTTCGAGCAGCGCTTGAGCTAGCTCCTTCTTTGTTCCTCCCGCTGATGATTGCTGATGCTATGCCCTCAAAAGCCACCTGCTCTGCAGTTTTTCCCATTATTTCCTCGATGGGCATCAGGGACACGATCTCAGTGCTGAGCTCTTCGAGACCAATGGCTGCGATCCTCTGAAACAGTTCAAATCCACTCATGGATCTATATGATGTGAGGACAAATGGTTTCGACAGCTGCATAGCGAGCTTCGGAGTGTCTTTTCTTGCCATAGGTAGATCTAAGGGATTCATGGCAGCCAAGTACCCACCATTCCTTGTTTGGACAACGCTGCCCAAACCTTTTCCAAGGTCTGGGAGAAAAACGTTCGATTTTTCATCACTATCCTCTTGCTTGAGGGATGGTAAGCGGTACAGATCGCCCTGAGAACCCGTCTCCTCCTCATCTTCAAGCTGCTGCAGGAACTCCCTTGTGACTGCATCTTCATCATCATCAAGCCTCTGAGATTCTGTTTCATCCGTCTTGGTCGAGTTCTCGTCGCCCATCACTGTTTCAAGGGCCTTTATCTGCTGAGCAATGGAATCAAGCTCCGTCATTCTCGTGAGATGGAACTGATCCTGCACCATCTCCTTCACATCTTCATTGGACTGAGTCTTCACTTCAGTTTTCACAGTGACTTCCTTCTCCTCAAGAACCTCTTCCACATTCTCTTGGATCTCAACGCCCTTATCCACGACCTCAAATTCAGGGAGATCAAGCTCTTCGATCTTCGACTCCTGTTTTTTCCATTTCTGAACTGCAGGAGGAGAAGCATCCGTTGTTGGCTCATCAAGATTCAAGTGATCAATGACTTGGATGTCCGCAGCAGTCGTTCCCGGCTGAGACGGAGTCCAAGCTTCAGTCTTGCTCGCGATCTTCGGACTAGGAATGCTGAACGACGTCTTGGATTGTTTTCGTGCCGCTGAAGATGAGGCCTTCGCATCCCTCAACTCGCTAGCCTGAGAATATATCAAGGTATTCCCATCCTTCTCCATGATCTGAAACCCCAATTTCAACACAAGTTCTGCTCCCTTGGCCTTCCCTGCAAGACTGAAGCTGGTATCCCATTGCCTGATCCTGGTGCCTTGAGTACTCTTCGCTATCGATTCATGAATCAGACGGCTCAAATCCACAGAACTCTTACCAAAATCAATCTCATCAGTATCAACCGCAAACACATAGATCAAAAACGGCCTAGGCTCGAACTTCAGCTGGTTTCCACTCCCTGGAGTACCATAAACATGACACCTGATAAACAGCGTCTCCTCGAAGTCAGCCGCCCCATGTGAAACCCTCGCCGGCATGGTATTCACCGCGCCATCCTTGGTCTCCTTCTTCCTAACACAAACAGATAACCTCAAACCATTCATCGAAGCAGGCAATCCTTGAACCGATACAACATCAACAGAAAACAAGCAGCTCAGCTTCTGCATCCCGATATGCGACAAAGCCCTCATCGGCTTCCAACTCCATATCCCTTTCTTACCAGACCCCGAAACGCTCTCCTCGAATAGCCTGAGTTCGTCCGGGTTCCCGCTCCGGCCTATAGCAACCGCTGTTAAATCCTCCTCATGATGATCATCCTCTTGTTTATGCCTTGATCTCCACGGAGACAAAGACATCCGCCTAGCCCGCGGCTTATTGGCCGCTGCAGCACTCTTGTAATCCGCATTGATTCTTCCACGATCAGGTACCTGATCAACTTGGGCAGATAAAGCTGCTGGCGAGGGGACTGCGTTCCGCGGCAAAGCGAGGGACGCAGTCCTCCGGGTATGATTTTGATAAAGTGTGTGACTCAAGGCTTCGAGTTCTTGAAGAAGCTGTGTGTTGGACTCTCCTTTCTTGTCCAGGAACTCACTCGCCCCCGCCGCCGCCATAGTTGCCCTTCTGGGTATAATATTCTCGTGACTCTGTCTCTCTCTCTGACGCGATACCTGGGTAGCAGTAGTTGTTGATGACTAAGGATCAGATCAAGGCAACTGGGATTGAATTGTATCTGTTGAAAGTGTTTCTTGGTGAGCAAGCTAAGGGGTTCTTGCTCTTGAGATTGATTTGTGTGATGATTTGGGATATTTGAGGTGGTGTTTATTTGAGGTGGTGTTTGCTTGGCCACCGGTTTCTATGTGGAGGAGGAAGAAGATTGGTGATGTTATCCGTCTAGAATCTATTGAAAATTGGGTGAAATTAGGATTTGTGGGGGTTAGAAGGTGGAATTTTTTGGTCCCAATAATTTAATGCTAGTTTATGGTATATGGAAAGTTTGTTCATCTGAATGTTAAGCGACTTGGTTGACTCTTTGTGGTGTATTCTTCGCATACGTATGGAATCCGAGAATAGTGGGTTTGTAGGATTGGAGAAGAATCGGTTCGTTTTCCTGGATCAGTCGTAACAGGATCTGTTATATTCTGGGTTGATCACATCTTGTTATTGCCAGTATGATTGATTGGTAAGTTAAGTGACGGTTCGGAGTACACTGATCAAGAGCATGCTGAAATAATAAAGACTTTATCTTTTTTAAAAAATATGTATGTTCGTCCGATTCACCAAAGAATATTTTATGATAAAATTTATTCTTTTTTATTCAAATTATAATATTAATAATATCATTTTTTTTAAATTACAATCTTTTTTTATTATCAATTTTTTTCATATAAAAATATCAAATTATTTTTATTTATATCACATTAACGTATACATCATCATTTTTTTTTCTTATTTATTTATCTCGCATACTCATCAGAACAAAATTATCATTTCTTATTAATTCAATGTATAAATAAATTATCGTAACGAATCAAACCGTTATAATTTAAATAAGACAAATGAAATATTTAGTTAACAATAATCCAAATAATCTTATTATCAATAATCAATAGATCATGGAAAAACGAGCTCTACCCAATATATATAACTCGATGATACCTAATATATATAACTTGATGATTGTATGTATGAGAGGACATATGAATGTTTCATGGACCACAAAGGTAGAATGGGACGAATTTTGTGTCGATACGGGAGTCCAGAGGGACATCGGCGTTTGTATACGGTATACAGTTCACTTTTGGAAAATGTGATTGTCGAAAGTGTTGTGTGACTTGCCAGGGCATTGTTTGCTTGCATGTAGTTTTGTGTGCCTTTGGTGTCAGGCTCAGAGTTTCATGGCTGAAATTTCTGACACGTAAATGTTAGATGTTCTTTTTTGTCTTCGAGGATCGACTACGTGGAATGGAAGATATATCAAGGACTAGCGTCAAGTTGCCAACTAATTTAGTCCACATATTATATATCCTTCCCAGTAACATAACGCTCGCTTGATTGCAAATACTCCCTTCCTCTTAATATTATTATAATATGTTAAAAATAATATTGCATATATATATATAAAAAAAAGAGAACGAAATCGATGACATTTATAATTATGCAATGTTTTAATTCGTTATAAAATATTATTATATCGGACCGTTCTTCTTCGTTATAAAATAACTTCATAATATCCTCTGTTGTATACATAGGGTTATGGCCAACTGAGTCAGGTGATCAAATGATTCCAGCCTACACCAACTATATCAATGACTGCTCCAAAATTGAATTGAGTCTTGCTGAGGCGGTGAGGAGGTGTTCAAGCGGTGTTTTGTTCACTGTTTCGTTGTTTTCGCTTAAAACAAAAATATTCATAAGTGGATACATGAGCTCTGTCCATTTTTGCTCAAAAAGAATCTGCTCCCTTCTGAAAACTTTTGTGGGTTTGTTTTAACATGGATAGTAATAGTTATAATTATGGGCCAGTTTATGATTTCATCAAGGTTTGTTTTGATGATTATCAAACCCCACTTACTGTTTTACATCCACGGCTAGCTTTGCATGTGATGGAAAAAAAACTCTTTGTTTTATTCCTAATAAGGATAAGGATTATACTAATTCTTGTACAAGTTTTCTTAAAACAAGAAAGTTTCTATTCACAATAAAGAAATGTAATCTTTTATTCATTGATTAATTTTAATCATTCATAATGTTTTTGGTTTAAGGATTACAAATTTAGTGTTTTAAACCCGAGAAGAATATATACAATACTCCCTCTATTTGAGTATCACTTGATGTGATAACATAATAAAAGGTATCACTTTGGGTCGTTTGTGATTGTGCCAACCCCATGATCACAAGTTCGAACTCTGATCCCGTCACTCCATTTATGGCCAGATGATCTCGCGCAAATGGGTAAAAGTCGATGACCCTATCGACAGACTTTTTGATTTTTAATTTTTGGTTAAATCAACGATGAAGCTTAATTAAATATCATTAATCTATATTGTTTAATCTAACTACACATCCGACCTATTAACTGCTAACCATCGGTCGTCTGAGAAGTTATATTTATTACTGTGCTAAGTAGAGATAACACAACCGACCTTCACATAAAAATCCCTGAAGGATACAAAGCATAGAGCTCTTTGCTACCACAAACTCTACATTCGGTAAAGATACAACGCTGTTTTTACGGATTGAAATAATCCGGCCGAATGTGATATGATCGGCTTAATAAATATCTATTACGAAAAGGGTATGTGAACGATAAAGTTTACCATGTGTATTCATCAACAGATCGACTAATGGTTTTGTCATTTCTTTATCGTTGACGATTTGAACATAATCGGTACAACCAATGAATGTCTCATAAAAATTATAATATTTTTCTATTTAGATGTTTTTTTCTACAAAACTAATACAAAATACTCATATTTTTATTTTATATCACGTCAACTATTCTCATTAATTTTTCTCCTCTGTTTCTTTTTCTCACATAAATTTAAGGGTAAAAAGGTCAATACTTGTAAAATCAATACAGACATAAATTTATATGTCTAATCAAATCGTTATAATTTTTTTATAGAATTGAGGGAGTGGATTTATCGAAACGTGAAAAATATTTCTAAATAAAAAAATATTTTATTTATTTTAGGACGATCCAAATCTGAAAAATATTTAGATGAAAGAAATATTTAATATTTCATGATTATTTTACATGAAAAAAGTAATACTTAATCCTATCACAATACAAATAAAACATTACATCAACAAATTTCTAATGTGACTGAGAGACTAATTTTTTTCTGAACCTTTTTATCGAAAAAAAAAGGTTATTTCTAAACTCAAAAATGACTCAAACATCGCGACTTCGTGAGACGGAAGTGGAAAGATTTTGCTTTTTTTTTTTAGCTCTGGACATTTTCGCTTACAGCGACGAAGGAGAAGCGACACCATCATCGAATCCCTTTGATCTGTGAATTCTCCTCTTCGAACTCTGCGGCACCAAAATGTCGGGGTTGTTGAGAGGCGAGCCGCTGCTGTCGAAGCTGGCAATGGTGGCGAAGTTCGTGGTGTTCCCCGGTGCCATGATCGCTTCACTCGTCTACTCGCCTCCAGATTACTCCAAGCCCAAGAAATCTCTCGACTCCGCCGCCGTAAACTGAATCGTTGTCGTGGTTTTCCGTTTATCTGGTGAGACTCGATTCGATTAGATTTGGCCGCTGTGATTCGCGATTTAGACGTGTTTGGGGTTTGGGAGTCGGATTAGGGTTTGATGATTGTGATTCCGATTGGTGTTTTGTGATCTGTTGGTGTTAATGTGATGGATAATTTATGATTGATTACTTGTATTTGGTTGGCTAAACATTGGATTGTAGTTTATGTAGAATTGTTCTCTCTTTGATGTTTAAATTCAAATGTGTTCTGAGATTGGAACCCTAATCGAGCTTATTGCACCGTCAGATGCAATGTGAGACTTGATTCTCTGTTAGATTTGGTGTTTAAAATAAGATTTTTATTTGTGGTGTTGATCTGTATGAATTAGATGGATTGGGATGCGATGCAATGGTGGTATATGTGAGGTTCAAAGTAATGTTTGAGAATTAGGCCGTCGTTACTCATTAGGGCCTCCGGAATGATAGGTAGGTATCAAGAGTGCAAATGATTACATTGGTCTATTTTTCTCTTCTAAGTATTGTTATGAACAGATGATAGAAGGTCCATTATGGATGCATACAAATACATTAATATTTTTTCTTCACATTAGATGATATGGAACTACTATTTTTGCTAGTGAAGAATGGCTCAGCAAACTTTGCTTGAACACATGCATTGGGTTGTTGTTAGGAGTAGCTGACGCCTTTTCTCATGAACTACATAGTCCATTTTTATTGTTCTAATGGCTAAGTTTATTTTGTCACAGGACATGTGAGCTACCTTAATCATAATGGCCAACGTGACTGATGCTCGCCGGAGCTTGTAATAATCAGCTAGGTGGTTTTTGGAACCATTTACTTGGTATGTGATGTTGAATTCTACTTCTCTTTTGAGTGTTTTCAGCATTCTCTGCTATGGCTATAAAATCCTGATAAAGATGAACCATTTTTTGGAAGTGTTGTGCTCTTTGTGGATCTGGATATATGATTGTGATCTCCCCCAATCCTCTGTTGTTCTATTTTTCTGGTTGTCTCGAGTACTACTACAATGGCTGTAGAACATGCCTGCCGATGATTCGTTATTGGTTTCCTACGAAGAATAAATTCCGAAATGATAAGAGTGGAAATGTGGATGGTTGATAGAATGACTAAGTTCGGGAAAATTACGTGGCCAGATACAGGTTAAGTGGAGATTTTTGTCTTCGTTATTACTGCATCATATGATGCATGAACCCCCCCCCCCCCCTCAATCACCCACTAAGGATGGATCATAAGGGAGGGTGAGTGTATTCCTTGCCAGCAGAAAAGAGTTCGCAACGTGAAAGTGATCACCTGGAGTCCTAAATCTTTTGCCACAAGAGATGGTAGTATGATAGGTAGGTATCAAGAGTGCAAATGATTACATTGGTCTATTTTTCTCTTCTAAGTATTGTTATGAACAGATGATAGAAGGTCCATTATGGATGCATACAAATACATTAATATTTTTTCTTCACATTAGATGATATGGAACTACTATTTTTGCTAGTGAAGAATGGCTCAGCAAACTTTGCTTGAACACATGCATTGGGTTGTTGTTAGGAGTAGCTGACGCCTTTTCTCATGAACTACATAGTCCATTTTTATTGTTCTAATGGCTAAGTTTATTTTGTCACAGGACATGTCAGCTACCTTAATCATAATGGCCAACGTGACTGATGCTCGCCGGAGCTTGTAATAATCAGCTAGGTGGTT